>LTAE01009757.1:34045-44409 GCA_001647135.1 Pontederia paniculata
GAGAGAGAGAAAGAGAAGACAGACAAAGACCAGAGATCTCTCTCTCTCTCTCTCTCTCTCTCTCTCTCTCTCTCCCGTGCACCCCTCCAAAGGCAATGGCTCTCAGGGTGACCCTTCCGCCGGAGGCGCCTCTCTTCTGTCATCCTCCCCACAAGAGGAATCTGAGATCCTTCAGGGTCTCCATGGCGTCCACCGCCCACTCTTTTGCAAAGTGAGCTCCTTTACCACCGCCTTCCTTGGAAAGTTCCAACTTTCTTGGGTTGGACGCGTGATTAAATCATGGTTCTTTGTAAAAAAGATCCCACCTTCGTGATCTTTCTGACTTTTATGTGCAATGTCATTGTTTCCTCTCTTTTCCACCCTTAAAAAGATGCCATCTTTGTTGCTGCATGCTTGATCCTTGATGTGTTTTTTTCGTACCGTATCGCAAATTTTGGGTTTTATCAATAAAAGTGTCATCTTTATCTGATTAGAACTGTTTTTGTTTAGCATTTGTGTCTAGAGGCTCGGATCTTTTCTGGGGTGCTTCCATGTTCTGATTCGAGACAATTTGATGTCTTGTGTACCATTGTTTATGATTCAGCTCCAAACTAATCGGAATTGGTCTATAAAAAATTGCAACATGATCACCATTTTCCTCTAATGAAGAAAGTTTTTTTTTCCTGTTTTCTTTTTCACATTGTGTTTTCTGATTATATTTTCAGATTTTGGTTGGGCTTACCAATTTTAGATTCTTCAGGTTAAAATTGATGCCGAGGTTTGTATTAAGGAAATGTGGAGTATGAAAACTTGTTGTGTCTTCATTGTCCTTGTTATGTTGATTGATGAAGAAAGCATACTTGTCATATTATTTCTATGGTTGAAACATATCGCGATTTTATAAGTGTTGGTTAAATAATACTGCTGGTAATTATTTCACCTTTATCAAATGTTGTGTTTGGATAGAAGAAAAGGGAAGGGAAGAGAAGATGGAGAGGGAAAGGAAAATTGGTGTGACTTCCATGTGAAAATTTTGGCTCAATCTTGTGCACGACGTTTCTTCTCGAGTATTATATTTATAGATTGTGAAGCTTCAGGATCAAGAATTTATTTTCGAGCACTTATCATCAATGTTTTTATTGCGGAATACAGGATAATTATGTCGCATCTATGCTTATGTACTATTTTGGATCTGGTAATGTCACTTTAGCACTTTGTCTTTCTTCCCTTGTTGCATGCATCATCAAATTAGAACCAATTAGTGCCAAATCTATCTTTGGTGCATCCTCTCTATGTACACATTTTATTGTGGATCCACTACTAATTGTTCTGTGAAATCTACAACTCTTAGTTTTTTGCAATAATGCTCATTGATCCGGTATTTTCACTGTATTCTCCTTGTCATTATTGAGATCTTATTGGTATCTAACTTTTCCTTTGCAAGGGTTGAGTCTGTGAAAAAGCCGTTTACTCCTCCTCGTGAGATTCATGTTCAAGTTACTCATTCAATGCCGCCGCAGAAGATTGAGATCTTTAGATCACTGGAGGATTGGGCAGAAAATAACATCCTGGTACATCTGAAGCCAGTAGAAAAATGTTGGCAACCACAAGATTTTCTGCCAGATCCTTCCTCTGAAGGGTTTGATGAAGAAGTTCGAGAATTGAGAGAGCGCGCAAAGGAGATCCCTGATGATCATTATGTTTGCTTGATTGGAGACATGATCACTGAGGAGGCTCTTCCTACTTATCAAACTATGCTTAATACTCTTGATGGCGTCAGAGATGAAACAGGTGCAAGTCTTACCTCTTGGGCTGTATGGACAAGAGCTTGGACTGCGGAAGAGAACAGGCACGGTGACCTTCTCAACAAGTATTTATATTTAAGTGGAAGGGTGGACATGAAACAGGTTGAGAAAACAATTCAATATCTGATAGGCTCTGGCATGGTATGATCCATCTATTCAGAAACCTCTCAGCATTTACAAGGCTGATGTGTGATGTGACCTTTATCCATTAATTGCAATTTTCATGTGTGACTTGCATGTTCATTTATTTATAAAGGCATGATCCAATCGTAGACCATGATTGTTACACCTAGTTAGCACTTAAATATTATTGAAATTTAGAAAATCTGTCTTGAGATTTTCTAGTTATCTAAGCATGCTTTTGGAGTCACTTGATTTTTCATTTATGTATTCTTACGGCTTATTAAATAACTTCTAATGTTATATTTCGAATGAACTACATCTGTTTGATTCCTGAACTTTGCAGGATCCTAGGACTGAGAATAGTCCTTATCTTGGTTTCATATACACTTCATTTCAAGAGCGAGCAACCTTCATATCCCATGGAAATACTGCTCGACATGCCAAGGAATATGGGGACATGAAACTGGCTCAAATATGTGGCATCATTGCCGCCGATGAGAAGCGCCACGAGACTGCATACACAAAGATAGTGGAGAAACTCTTTGAAATCGACCCAGATGGAACGGTGCAGGCTTTTGCTGACATGATGAAGAAAAAAATTTCAATGCCTGCTCATCTGATGTACGATGGGCGTGATGATAACCTTTTCGAGCATTTCTCTGCTGTGGCCCAAAGACTTGGTGTCTATACAGCCAAGGACTATGCTGATATACTCGAGTTTCTTGTCATGAGGTGGAAGGTAGGAAATCTAACTGGACTGTCGGGGGAGGGGAATCGAGCTCAGGATTTTGTGTGCACTCTCGCTCCAAGAATTAGAAGGCTGGAAGAAAGAGCACAAGGAAGGGCCAAGCAAGCACAGAGAATGCAGTTCAGTTGGATTCATGGCAGGGAAGTGCAACTCTGAGTGAACCATATAATTTTGAGAAAACTAATTAACTAGTCTCTTCTCCTCGTGAGATTCATGTTCAAGTTACTCATTCAATGCCGCCGCAGAAGATTGAGATCTTTAGATCACTGGAGGATTGGGCAGAAAATAACATCCTGGTACATCTGAAGCCAGTAGAAAAATGTTGGCAACCACAAGATTTTCTGCCAGATCCTTCCTCAGAAGGGTTTGATGAAGAAGTTCGAGAATTGAGAGAGCGTGCAAAGGAGATCCCTGATGATCATTATGTTTGCTTGATTGGAGACATGATCACTGAGGAGGCTCTTCCTACTTATCAAACTATGCTTAATACTCTTGATGGCGTCAGAGATGAAACAGGTGCAAGTCTTACCTCTTGGGCTGTATGGACAAGAGCTTGGACTGCGGAAGAGAACAGGCACGGTGACCTTCTCAACAAGTATTTATATCTAAGTGGAAGGGTGGACATGAAACAGATTGAGAAAACAATTCAATATCTGATAGGCTCTGGCATGGTATGATCCATCTCTTCAGGGTTCTCTCAGCATTTACAAGGCTGATGTGTGACCTTTATCCATTTGTTGTAATTTTCATGTGTGACTTGCATGTTCATTTATTTATTTATATATGAAGGCATGATCCTTCCTAGACCATGATTGTTACATCTAGTTAGCACTAAAATATTACTGAAATTTGGAAAACGTGTCTTGAGATTTTCTAGTTATCTAAGCATGCATTTGGAGTCACTTGATTTTTCATTTATGTATTCTTATAGCTTATTAAAATAACTTCTAATGTTATATTTCGAATGAACTACATCTGTTTGATTCCTGAACTTTGTAGGATCCTAGGACCGAGAATAGTCCTTATCTTGGTTTCATATACACTTCATTTCAAGAGCGAGCAACCTTCATATCCCATGGAAATACAGCTCGACATGCCAAGGAATATGGGAACATGAAACTGGCTCAAATATGTGGCATCATTGCCGCCGATGAGAAGCGCCATGAGACTGCATACACAAAGATAGTGGAGAAACTCTTTGAAATCGACCCAGATGGAACGGTGCAGGCTTTTGCTGACATGATGAAGAAAAAAATTTCAATGCCTGCTCATCTGATGTACGATGGGCGTGATGATAACCTTTTCGAGCATTTCTCTGCTGTGGCCCAAAGACTTGGTGTCTATACAGCCAAGGACTATGCTGATATACTCGAGTTTCTTGTCATGAGGTGGAAGGTAGGAAATCTAACTGGACTGTCGGGGGAGGGGAATCGAGCTCAGGATTTTGTGTGCACTCTCGCCCCAAGAATTAGAAGGCTGGAAGAAAGAGCACAAGGAAGGGCCAAGCAAGCACAGAGAATGCAGTTCAGTTGGATTCATGGCAGGGAAGTGCAACTCTGAGTGAACCATATAATTTTGAGAAAACTAATTAACTAGTCTCTAGACTCTTTTCTTTCCAATCTATATTTGCCATTCAACAGTTAGATGGCTAGTTTAATATGTCTGCATATCTGTCTTAGTATGTAAGCCCCAGTCAGTTCTACTCTGTGAAGCTGTAATATGAGTGATGATCATATGATGTATGTAAGTTCTTCTGTTGGGTAAATGCTCCTCAGTTTCCATATCTTGGCCATGCAGAACAATTTGATATAAAATGTAATGCCATTGTTTGCAACTTAATATTCTGCTTTGGAATCATTGACACAAACCATCAACAGGAAGTTGGAAGATGAACAGTCAATATCACTGTTAATGAACCTCTGAGGTGTGTCCATGATGTAGGTTTGGACACTGATGGTCACCTGTGGCAGTGACCAAGGTTTCACTGCTTTTATTGAGATGGTGACTGAAAACAGGTTTTGTGGCTTTGATGTGTCAGCTTGTGTAACATGAATTATGTTCCATACTCAGTCAGTTGGGTGCTGATGCTTGGCTTGGCTGCTGGCACTGAGGCAATCAGCTTATGGAAGTGGTACAATCAAGATTGGTTAGCCGGTCTGTGCTCGGGTGTGCTCGGGTTCGAGAAATTTGAAGTTAGTAGGCTCTCGGAGTTCTCAATTTGGTCACAGGAATGACTTTTTCATGCGGGTCTTCGAATGTCAAATTAGTTGGGTGCTAGTAATCCCGAATTACCGGTGAGTCTCGATCGAAAAAAAAAGCTTATGGAAGTGATAGAATTAATTACTTTTCACACTTTTACTTTCCATAAAATTTTCATTTTTTTTTCTCAATTGTATTTTTCTTTTTAAATTTAAGATAATTAAAAGAGGGTTACAGAGAAAGTAGGCTGTGTGTTGGCAATTTTTGTAGTACATGATCCTCTCTTTTTTCTTAATTAAGACAAAATAACTCTTTTTTTTCTAATATTAGCAATCATTTTTCGTAATAAATTTAATACATGTACAATATCTCTCTATTTTAAACATTTGTCCAAGTGGCATTTTTCACGTTTGCCTGATTGTGTCAAAATAAATAAATTAATTAATAAATCAAGGTCATTAAGCGATCGAACGCATGTCAAGTGAAAAGAAAACTAATTTTGATCTTGATGATATTATCATGAAATCAATCTAACTATTATACATAAAAGAAAAAACAATGCAAAATTTACTCTGATATGGAACAAGCAAACAAACACATGATTCATTGGTTAGGCCGGCAGATTGATTTTGCTCGTAAATGTTGCACTTGACGGTAACATCTGATATGGAAAATTAATGGATGTACGTATGTCCTTTTTTTATATTTGATTTTTCATATGGTAGCCAATTAATAAAAATATAATATATGTGATTAACATGCATGTTTTATTTCGAGCTGATTGTCTCTATCAATTTCAATGGGTGTTGCTCTTGAGTAGGGGTGTTGTTCGGGTCGATCAAATGCAATTCAATCCGATTAATTTTGTTCGGGTTAGGTTGAATCAGATTGATAACAAAATAAGCATCGAATCTGATCCAATCCAATTTTTATTGGGTTGGATTGAATCGGATCGGATCATCGATTTAGTAAATTTTTTCATATATTTTTAATTAGTTTTTATAATACGTAACATCAATTATATTTTAAAAAACAAATAAACATATTTTTTTTAATATTTTATAATGACTTAAAAGATATAAAATATAAATTTGTAATATACTTTAATTTTAAAGTAATATAAATTTTTTTTATTAAGAATAAATTGATTTAAATTTAATAAAAATATATAAAAATTCAAATCATCGAGTTGGGGCGGGTTGATCGAGTTCGAAAAATTGAAACATATACCCGATCCATTGATGATCGGGTTATGATTGTGTCGGTTCGGATTCAACCCGATCAACGAATCGATCTGACCCAATTGAGATTGGGTCGGTTCGAATTATCGGGTTCATCAGATCGATCCGACCCGATGAACACTCCTATTTTTGAGAGTTTGCTCATAAGAAACTATTGGAAGGACGGTGTTAGTGAAAAAGTACATCTTTTTGAGTTAATACTAAACATAGTACATTGGATAAATTAAAAAAATAAAAAAGGAAACTTAAAAACCATTTCTGCACAAAATGAAAAGAAAGCTATTAGTTGGGCTTCAGCCCGGCCCGTTACTTATTGGGAGGAAAAACAAGAAAAGAAAGCTCTTGGCCACTTGTCATGTGTTATTTGGTGGTAGAGCAAACAATTTAAACTAGAAAAAGATACCAAATAACACATGATTAGTGGCTATGTACGTATGTAGATTATGTGTGTGTGTGTGTGCAAGCTATCTCCTTTCTTGACATAAAGAAAGCTCAAATCAACAATAAGTATGTGGGTTTTAGGTTCCTTGACATGAAGAAAGCTCAAATCAAAAAGTTTGTGATGTTTTATTTATTTATACAATAATTACAAAAGATGTCATTTTTGTAGCATGTAATATATAATATAAACATATATAATGAAAGCTGCATGGCAAAACATGTTTGAAACAAAAGTCACATTTGATTTCAAATCATTGGCAAGGATCGAGGAGGAGTAGGAGGTTCTCTTTCCTCCTCAGCTTAATTTTTTTGATCTCTTATGTTTTCTGCTTGTACATTATTTGATTACAAGAATAAGGGCGGAGCTAGGGGGTGCATTGACACTTCTAATTATGATTAAATAGATCTCTTAGTAGTCATAGTTCGTGATTGGCTCTGCGTTCAGATGGATAGATGTATCAAATTTCAACCTTGAGTTGCAAGGTTTGGATCCCCTTGTTGGCAACTTATTCATTTATTTTCTAATTTAGTTTAATCCTATTTTTACTTTTACTATTTATTATTTACTTTTACTTAATATTTTTTTAATATACTCTTCCATAAAATATAATTTACTTATATTATATTAATCTATAATTATAGCATAATAATCTACTTATATATTTTACTAAATGCATACTTCTATTTTTTTTAATATTTATTCTTTACCTTTACTCAAATATTAACTTATATTATTTCAAAAGGTATCATTTATTTACATTATTTATATTTATTAATCACTAAAAGTCATATATATGCATATATATTACATTATACAATTTTATTTATTAATTTATGACCATATCATGTATATCTACTTATTATTTTATCTAGTAACGGACCCAGCCCAAAAATTGGGAGGGGCCAACATATGAAAACATATATATTTTTATTTTTTTTCTTTAATTTTTATATTAAACATATATTAATAAAAAAATTTGGGAGGGGCCAAGGCCCCTCCCAAACCCCCTCGATCCGTCCCTGATTTTAGCACACAGATAGAAGTATACTTTGTTGTGAAAACATATATTAATATTATCAATTTTTTTATTTTTTTATTATTTATTCAATTATGAATTAGTATTGTAATATCATATCCATATTTTTAAATGTTCTCACTTTTTTTTCTATTTTTTAATATTTAAAATAAAAAAGTAAAATTGATGTAGAAATTTTAAATTATATTATATCGTGCAAACAAAATGTAAAAAAAATATAATTATAAATATAAACTAATATTTAAAATAATTCTTTAATTAAATAAATAAGTATATGAGTAATTGTGTACCTCTTAGATAAAAGTTTTGACTCTGTCGCCGTACAAGCATCACTTTGCATTTTCTAGGATCCTATAACCGAGAAAAACTCGTACCTTGTCGTTTCATCTTGTATCTCCATTTGTTCTAAAATGCAGAAGGATGTATGTTTTTTTCAGTGATCTGATATTCTAACTACCTTAACTACATCACGGTCATTTGTTTAATCTTCACTCTTGAGTGCATAATAATGTATTAGAAAATGAACTAGTTATGGGCTTGCTATATGGCGATTAGCTCTAAATAAAAGCAGCTAGCTACTGCAACATGTAAATTTAAAAGTACCCGCTTGATCCCTATGTGTATGGTAAATAATATTTTTTATTCGTAAGTAATAGGATCCACAATTTACTTATAACTTATAAGTAAAAAGTAACAAGTAAGGGATTAATTTTTTTATTTATAAATCATTTCGTCAAATTATATAATTTAACATTACACCATAAAACTTTTCTTAATAGTTTTGTCATACTACTTATCAAACAATCATATTTAAGACATTTGATCCATTTAAACATAAATATAATTTATTAACCATTTTGTTGCTAAATATTAAACTTATTTTTTTACCTAAACTTAGTCTTTAAAATTAATTTAAGCATGTTGTACTTATCAAAATTATAACTTATCAGTTATTTTTTTATCAACTAGGTCAAAATAAACCATTATAAAAAAAGTGAAGATTATTTTTCTTGTTAACTGTTTGGATATTAGACTATTTTTATCTTTGTTGTGTAATATAATCGATGTTATATTTGATAGCATATAAGTCATAACTAAAAGGTTATGTAGCATCTCAGATATTAATTTTAAAATTTTAGAATATTAATGGATGATATATTGAATCATATTTACCAACAAGTTACCTAATATTTTGGCTAAAAAAATGTGTAAAATATAATGCATTGTGTTTAATCAGTCCTACACGAATTATACTAGAGTTGGAACAACTTGGTCCTAGTGTAAAATTGAAAAACTCATTTTTAGTGACATCCCACATAGTTTGTAACCGTATGTAAAACACAATTCTATACCAAGTAAGATACATGTTACATTATTTTGCTTTAATGATCACCTAGTATTTTCTAAAGAAATCTTATAATAATAATAATAATAATAATAATAATAATAATAATAATAATAATAATAATAATAATAATAATAATAATAATAATAATAATAATAATAATAATAATAATAATAATAATAATAATTTGTTACATGCATTGGGCTATTTTATTGAATTTAAAAAGTTCATTACTGTGAAATATGTTTTTGAATTGAAAGTTATTTATAGAGTAATATAAAAAAATAGAAAAAATAAATTTTCTTGTATAGTCCTTCAACTTTGTTCGGATTTCACTTTGGTCTCCGAATTTTAGTTTGTAATAAATTGGTCCCTTAATTTTGTAACTTGCTCGTCGAAAGTCCCTTCACCTAAGATAGCATATTTTTCCGGTTGTCATTCCACGTGGTAAAGCCACGTAAGTAAAAAGTAAAAAATAAAAATATTGACGTGAAATTTAAATATTTTTTGAATAGTTCTTTAACTTTACTCAATTCTCATTTTGATCCCCTAACTTTCAATTGTAACCAAATGATCATCTAATTTTAGTTTATAACTAAATGATCTCTTAATTTTATAATACGTTCATCGAAGGTCCCTTTTATATAAAAATAATAGTTTATTAATTTTTTGTCCATACGAAAATATGAAAATTAATGTTCCTTATATCTACACTATTATATGCATTCGTGAGAATACACCAACACAATAAATATTATTACTTTTCATTTCATACAAAAGTGATTTTTATAATTTTTATTCAAAAAATGAATATCAACCGCAATCAAATTTCACTAGCACGGACATCTTCCTCTCAAACTTTGATGATTGTTGACCTTCTATTTTTTGATGAAATTTACAAAAATAATTTATTTTACATGAGATGAAAACTAATAATATTCTATATGTTCAAAATTGTGGCTGAAATTGAGATGGACGGTCCAGATTATGCTCACTGTTATCTATCAACAAATCTTTTTGTATCTAATTAATAACCATAAAGTTGTATGTAACTTCAGAAGAGAGAAAATTATTTTTCAATCTCACCAATTATGCAAAAATATTTTACTGCCGCGAAAAGGTGCCGTTATATTACCCCCTCCACGCTGTTCGACCACTCACCTCTCGCCACGTCAGAAACCTGCCCACTCAGCACCCGGCGAAGCCCCACCAATTCTTCTGCTGTTTGCTGTTCTGTGCCTACACGCCCTTCACTTCGCAAAACTCCTCCTCTTTTGCTAATACTTTTTATTTATTATTAATAATAATATTGTTATTATTTTTCCTCTGCTTCGTGTTCTCCTCTTTGGCTCCTCCTCCTGCGTCTCCTTTTTAGATCTCGATCTCTCCCGCGACGCGGCGATCTCGATCGATCGCCCAAACCCCGAATTCTCGAATCCCATGTCG
>LTAE01009758.1:0-13663 GCA_001647135.1 Pontederia paniculata
CTTTTAAAGATTGCTAAACAAATGACATATCTATTATATAAAAAAGTAGAATTCAACTTTGACACTCATTGTATGGATGCTTTCAACAAGATCAAGACTGTACTCATCTAAGCTCCCATTTTACAAGCACCTAATTGGATCCTACCCTTCAAGATAATGTGCGATGCTAGTGACCATGCAGTTGGAGCTGTGTTAGGATAGAAAAAAGACAAATGTAGCATTGTGATCTACTACGCCAATAGAATCCTAGACCTAGCTCAACAAAATTACACCACTATAGAGAAGGAGATGTTGGCTATGATGTATGCAATTGATAAGTTACACTATCTTATGGATCTAAGGTGGTAGTATATACGGATCACATAGTTGTGAAACACCTAATGCAGAAGAAGGACTCCAAACCTCAACTAATCAGATGAGTTCTATTGCTTCAAGAATTTGATTTAGAGATCCGAGATGAGAAAGGATCTGAGAACTAGTAGCTAATCACCTATCTAGACTACCGGAACCACCAGAAAATTGTTCCACACCCATTAATGAAGATTTTCTGACGACTTTCTCCTGGACATTATCAATAACAAGCTACCCTAGTACGCCGATAGAGCAAACTTCTTAGTTGCCAGATATCTTTCACCAGAGATAACTCGATAGGGAAAGAAGAACTGTTCAATGACCTGAAGCATTATTATTGGGACAATCCGATGCTCTTCTAGAGATGTTCCTATGGACAGTTCATGAGATGTGTACCAAAAATAGAAGCTAATATGATTATAAAGCAGCGTCGCAACTCAGCATACAGAGGGCATTGAGGAATTCAGAAGACGACCACAAAGATATTGCAGGTTGGGTATTATTGGCCTACTATGTTCAAGGACGTTAATGCCTATGTGCGAATATATGACAATTGTAAGAGAACTGGAAATATTTCTAGAAGGAATGAGATGCCACAAACTAGTATTCTTCAGGACAAACTCTTTGATGTTTGAGGAGCCGACTACATGGGACCCTTCCCAGCATCAAGTAGATTCAAGTACCTACTCATGGCTGTCGATTACGCATAGAAATGGATAGAAGCAATCCCGACAATTTACTGTGACTCAAGCTCAATCAGAAACTTTAAAAGAAAAACTATAGTTCCCCGATTTAGGGTTCCAAAGATAGTTATAAGTGATGGAGGGAAGCACTTTGTAGAAAGACAGTTGGAAAACATGCTTAAGAAGTACGAGATTCACCACAAAGTGTCGACAACCTATCACCCTCAAACAAGCGACCAAGTCGACGTATCTAACAAGCAAATCAAGACAATATTAGAGAAGATTGTGTCAAAATGTAGGAAAACTAGTCTTCAAAGTTGGACGAAGCCTTAAAAACACCTTTCAGAGTCACACCCGACCAGCTTGTTTATGCAAATCATGCCACTTGCCAATTAAACTAGAGTACAAGACGTACTGGACCGTCAAGCATCTAAACTTGGAATAAAGACGGCTAGAGATAACCACAATTTGCAACTTGTAGAGCTTGAAGAACTATAGTTACAAGCTTATGAGAATGCAAAGATCTACAAGGAGAAGACTAAAGTTTGGCATAATAAAAGATTTGTGAACAAAACATTTGACGTTAGAGCCCAAGTTATTCTATTCAAATTGAGTTTGAAACTCTTTCTAGACACGTTTAAGTAACGATGGACCAGTTCGTTCGTTGTTCATAAAGTATTCGATAATGGAGTAGTGGAGCTACTTTCATAGAAAGGACATATTTTTAAGATAAATGGACATCATTTAAGGTTATACCAACCTGTGATAGAAATTCCAAGAGAAGAATCAGTCGAACTGAGCCAGACTAAAGAACAAGCACATTGAACATAAAGGCAATATCTAGTCAAGGACAATAAACAATGACACTTGCTAGGAGGCATCCCGGACTAACCTTCTAACAAACTTTTCTTTTTCCTTGTTTTCTTTGGATTTCAGGTTATCACGAATACGGAGTTGTGACCTAGACAATGCAAGGATGTGATTGGACTAGGAGATGTCATGATGATGAGCGAGAAATTCTATTTCTTGTCATTCGTAATACCGCCTATTATTAAAGGAAACTACTTTGAGACCTTCCTTCTTTTTCCTCACGTTTTAGAAATTCTCTCTCCACCTATCACTCAAGCCACAATCACCTTCCAACAATCGTGCCCTAAAATTGTGCCACTGATTACAACCTTGCAAGAAGACATTGATCGGCAAAAATGATGGCTACTAGAGGTCAATCCATAGGAAGAAACGTGGAGGCCAAAGTCTAAAGGAAAGCAGGGGACGTTTCAAAACCGATCCTCTCATCATCGATAGTGAAGCACCGCCTGCAGCACTAGTACCACCGCCTCACCTCGTCCTCGAGGTACCACCACTCCAGACCATTCTCTTGACATCGTCACCACAAAAGATGGTGAAAATAAAGGCCGTAGTGGAGCAAGCACCTATAACAACTAAAGAACAACCATCAACATCAACCACCACTGAAGTCCTAGTCACCCCAACCCTCGAGCTGACACCAACTACCCAGGAAGTTACTACAGAACCACCAATGTCACATGGACAGCTGGTGACAACAAAGAAGAAAATCATAGTGAAGAAAGCGACAAGAGTTACCATGGCTTAGGCAAAAGCCTTAAGTCCGGAGAAGCGTCGTTCTTCCACCACAAATCCAGAGCCACCGACAACCATAGAGAGACCATAGGACGGGGAAACCACGACAAATCCTGCCCCAAACCACCCATGAAGGAGAAAATGAAACCGACGAAAGCATCAATGGTAGGAAAAAAGAAATAAAAGAAGACAGCCGTCAAATCACCTCCTGGAGAGGATTCCGAAGACGAGCAAACCCTGGCCGCTCGAATGCAGAAGAAGCAACAAAACCCCAAGCAAGCTGAACAACCGGCAACACTAGATCAATCCAGGGAAAATGTTCTGTAAACAACCCCAGAAGAAGAAATGTTGCACTGTCATAACCAAAGGAAAAGAAACGATCACAACCCCCCACCGAAGATGATTCAGAAGATGAAGACCTACAACTATTGATCATGAAGCAATGAAAAAGGAGTAAGACTATGCCATAACCTACACCCGAGGATGCAGTGAACCATCCGCCGAGAGAAGCACCCACAACAACATATGCTGAACAACCCATCCAAGCACCACTAGCACAACCCCTAAAGCACCAATAGGAGACCGTAATGCCCTGTCAGCAATCACACCCTAACAATTGGACATAGCAACCATGGCCCCACAGGAAGACAAGGTCATGCACCACAAAGCACCATGCCAAGTAAGAGCACCACCAGATGCACCATCACAACTAGCCTACCCGACCGTCACATCCTTATAGTCAGAAGAAGCGCCGAAGACTGCTGAAGTACTACCCAACCCTTCAATGTCACCAACAACATCTGCACAACCAGCTGAACCACGATCCCAACCAGATGAGTTCGGCCAAGCAGAACGCCTTCATTGACCAACTCAACTACAATTCAGAGATGACCAACAAAAGACACTATACAAGAAGCTCAAAAGTAGAGAGATCCTAACCACGAGGTACCTCCACGTCGAAGGCCTAGAAACATTTGGCTTGCTCGACGACATGAAAAAGCAACTGAGGAAAATGGACGCCTACAAGTTCTTTCTCAGCTCTTGACCCACCTATGATTACATCACTATTGAATTTCTGAGTTCTCTGGAAGTCGAAGACATCGAAGATGAAGTCAAATTGAATTTCAGCTTGTTCAACATCGAGTTACAATGTAGTTTTAATGACTTCTGTAGCACCTAAAAATTCTCAATGAAGACGATATAGAGGAAGAACAACAGTGATAAGGCCGTTGAAGTGTGAAAGTGGGTAATAGGGGAAAATCATCTTCTAATCCACTAGGTAAAGTCCTGGTCTCTCCAGAGTCTGACAATCAGATACTTTTAGAAGATCTTGGCCAACACTCTATCCGATCGATACAACATAGAGGCAAATATGTGAGAGGCTGAGCTGTACTTGATATGGGGATCGGTAAAAGGCAAGAAGGTGAACATTGACCATATGTTATTGGAATATATCTCGCGCCTCGCCAACTTGGAGAAAGGACCCATAGTCATTGGTGGGTTGTTTACACCTATAGCGGAACGATGCCTACTGGACTTATCCAAGTTGCACATGAAGAGAGGAGCAATCAAGATTGATCTATCCATTATACTGAGCATGAAAATTATTACGATCAGGAATGACGCTTATGTTCTGGTGTACAAGGGGAATGAGGCATCAATGGAATTACCCAACCCGGACCTCACAAATATTAGTGACAACAAAAATTGGACCTTGTTCACCCTTTAATGAAGTGCGCCTCACGCTACAACAACTGCAACCGAAACCCATTATGAAGAAGATAATCCAAGAACATCCTAGCCGACCTACTAATTGAGCAACACAAGCAAACAACCCTTTTGGAAACCATCATAGTCCAAAACCGAGATCTCAAGGAGGAGAATCACCAGCTTTAGGAGGAACTATTGACCAAGCTGGCGAAGCTGAATGAAGAATCAAAGTCTAAGGAAGAAGAGAGCTCCGACAAATAACCCCCTCCTCATCGTGAGCATCACTCTCTTGTCTTGGATTCAACACCGAAGACATTGTTGGGGTTAATTCCGGAGAGGCCATGATATGATCACACCCCTCCATTTTCAAATTATGCTCTCATACCATGTAGTTTTGTTTTTGTTGAACATATAGTATTTTATCCTTCTCATGATCTTGGTTTGCTTGCTTGCTCATCACACCCCTGAACATCATTTCTCACACCTCCACTCTTAGCTACTGCATTTTTAACTTCTTCTGCACCGGTATGCATACAATCTCGATAATTGCCACACTCATTTTCGACTCGAATTAAGGCAATATGAGGACCAAACCCTATAATAATTAAGCTTAAGTTTTAACACTGCAACTAGACATATGAATGGCTTGACCGTTCACATTAGTATTCAAAGTTCTATGCACCAACCTATCTACTTATCACAACCCTGCTTAGACTTGAGAATTCCAAATTTTGCTACCAGTAACTGATCCCATAAGAGAGCATGAAGTCATAAGTTTCTTGTCCAGTTTCCATATATGCAATAATGGTTTTTAATTTTTCTTGAATAACTACTCTGACTCTCCACTTGGAAGAGCCAATAATATATGATGTTTAAAGCATTGCAGGTACCTACCCGAGTATTTTAGGAAGAAAGAAATGGATAATTCTACGGAAAAAAGTTTCCCTCACCACCAATAACTACTCCTCTAACTCTCCACTTGGAGAAGTCAAGAGTATGCCCTTTCATGGCAATCTTAGCATCCTCATTGAGTATTGTAGGAAAAAAAATATGAGAACATGCTAAGGGAAATTACTCTTTTTGTTTTCACATCCCTGCTCTTAACGTTCTAAAAAAAGGAAAAGAAAAAAAGAGAAATTGTGGACAAGGAAGGAAAGATGGTAATGAATACATATGCTCGAAGACAAAAGAAAAAGAGGAAGGCTGCCTAGATTGCAGCACAATCTTAAGCCTAAGGAATGGTTATGACATGTAGACAATGAGGTTGTGACCCTATGTTGCATTTAGTCTGAGTTTCAGTAGTTCTCAAGTGTGGTATTGTCGACTCAAGTCTAAATCTATTGCAGTGGATCTTTGAAATTAACCTATTATATAGTTGTGGCTTGTTCTTTAAGCGTCTTTGCAATTGAAAATACTAATGACTTAATCTTAATTCATTTGCTTGAGGACAAGCAAAGGTTTTCAAGTCCGAAGAGATTTGATGCTACACATCTAGTGCATGTTATTTGACCTTCTTGGCTATGATTTACATTCATTTCCATGCCTTCTTTTGATCTCAAGTCTCTATTTTAGATCCACTTTCCTCTTTTTATAAAAACACAACCCATCATATTCAAATTATGTCAGTTTATGTAATTAGAACAAAATGATGTTGCTTTGTACTGTCATTTCAATGCATTCAAAGAGAAAGAGCTTTCACACGCTTACTTGAAAGGAAGTCACAACCCAACACAACGATCCGTCGGGCGAACTGTTAAAAAGGCAAGAGATTTTTGATAGCTCATGATTGACAGGAATGAATAAGAGGAAATTAGGAGAATATTTCTGGCTGGACAAAAGGAGACACATGTCGACAGAAGAAGAGGAGGATAAAAGGAATCAAAGAAGGAAGGACAACCATCTCAGAATCATTGGGGAGGAGACCATCGTCTTCATTTGTTCAGGAGTGAGGAGAACAACATTGGAGAAATCCAAGTTGCAGATGAAGAACAATAAGAACCCTAAACTCTATGTTTACCTTTTGATTGAACATGTGTTGTAACTAATTAGGATATTATGGAGTTAGTATTATGATGCGAAATTTCACACGTCTAAAAATACTCGACAAGTGTACCAATCACTCAAGTAATAAAGAGTGAGTACAGAGTTGTCGATTCCACAGGGACTAATGAAATTAAATTCTAAAATCTTATCCGAGAACTTGAAAAGGGAAGTTTTAAAAGTTGGTTTTGAAAAGATAAGAAAAGAAAAAGATAAAAGATAGATCAAAGTTTTTCAAAAGTCTAAAAAGATAAATATATTAGGTTGGTTAGGGATAGAAATCTGTTTCACCACTGTTATCTTTTGGATATAATCAATAAAAATCTCTGAATGTTGGATGACAGAAGGATTGATTTAAATTTATAAGACTCCTTTCGGATGACTTAACTATCTTAATCATAATTCAAGTCAGGAATATGTGAAAATATTAATCCCAAAATTAATTAATGTTAAAATGCGATGAAATCAAATCCTAAATTGCTAGGCCTCTTTCGAGTGAATAGCAACCTACAATCTATGAATTCTGGAAACAGATAGACATAGATCCTTGCATCATAACATGTGAATCCACGAAAATGGCCGAAAAAGTAAGCAGGAAACGGCCCGCGTTGCGTCCAAAATGGACCGCGTCTGGCTTGTGAAAAATGCGGCTCTTTAATGATGAGAGAGATCACGGTCGAGTTGGCTACAATCGCGACCATGTTGGTCTTAAATAAAAATAATTAAAATATTCAGGAAACGACAGAACTGGGCGCGTGAACAACACGGCTCGAGTCGGCTTTAGGAGAAGACACGGTCGAGTCTATGAAGATCACGATCGCGTTCTTGAGGAAAATAATAAAATACTCAAAATGGCTGCGCACATGGTTCGGAAAATGAGGAGAAGACACGATCGAATCTATGAGGATCACAATCGCATTTTTCACCGACTAAAATATTAACAAAAGAGCGCAAACGGACGGCGGCGAATACAGAGAAAACGGACCGTGTTAGTCCAACACAGCCTATTTTCTCATCGGCCGAAAACAAATATTTCTATTATAAAAATCTAGAAGAAAAACCAGGCACAAAAATTGAGAGTAAGAACACTAACAATATCTTACGATTAATGTTAATAATTTATTCAATAATCATAATAAAATATTCAGATGCAAGTTCATCCAATAATTCAGAATAAAATAATCCAAAAGACTAATAGAGTTGACAGAATTCTTTCCTAACCAATAAACTAAACTAAAGAAAAGAAGACTATTACTAACAAATTTTGCAGAACTTCATCAGGACCTCGTCGTCGGGTCTCCTTCTCTCCACACCAGAGCTGTAGAAGACTTGAATCTTCAATTCAGGGATGTCTCTCTAGGGTTACAAAGGGTCCTATTTATAGGAAAAAGTTGACATGAGGGCCCTAGATCAGATGGTTAAAATTAAATATTTATGTCTTGCACATTAAGTTATCATTAAGAGTCATCCGTTCTGTCGAACTGTCTTTTTATGTGAGAACACGGCCCGCGTTGGGAGCAAAAAGGCCCGAGTTGAGCTGACGTGGCGTCTGACTCATACACGATTTCGAACGCGGATGGTTTTGACGTCATTGTTGACACGTGGCATCTTCTGATTGGGCGAAGCCACCATTTTTACGTGGAACACTGTCTTTGCACCGATCTGACGTGGTGTGAACACGACCCATTTTGGTAAGCACGATCTGAGTTGAGAGTAGGAAATTGCGGCCATTGATTCATAAGAAGGACACGACCCGTTTCGACTAAACGCGGCCCGTGTTGGAGTTAAATTCTTGGAAGTCTCCGGCTATTTGATTTCTATTCGTGTTCTTTGGAGTTTTGAGACTCTTTCGCCTAAAAATTCACTAATAGAGAACATATGGGTAGTTTCTGACTCATAGACAAAATATAATGAATAAAACATGAAAATGATAAATAAACCTATATTAAATGCTAAAAAATGATATGATATGGATGCGTGCAACATGTATATTTATGCTCGCATCATATTAAGGGATGATGGATAGGATTATGTTCTTGGTTTCAAACTTGTTGAACTATTTGAATTTTCATTTTATGAACTCGTTGATTGATTTCTATTTTTTGATTCAATCATCTTGTGAAGAGATTATTATTTTATCATTGTCAGATTCGAACTGACCTGTTGCTTTCGATTAAATTTCTTGTTTTGTGCTTATTCTCATTGGGTTATACGCCTTGATCGAGGGGCATCCATGGTTTGAGTGCTCATGGTTCTTTGACTCTGATTAGTTATGTTTTGGGTTATGTTGTCATTAGATGTTTTCATATTCCTGCAATTATGAGGAATCTATTTGTCCTTTTAAGGTTTAGAACATTTAGAGAATGAACCATCTCCTCTCGTTCATCCATTATATCGTAGCGAGCTCCATCACTAGTTCAACAGACCTGTGATGCATGGATCATATGCCGAAAGACCCTCAACCCGGTAATAGCCATTAGGTCTATTTTAGGTAGATTCCAAGACTCCTTCTCGCTCTTCGATGCCAATCAACTAGGAGATAGTGATCGAAGTCCCTCAAAAGGAATCCGTGATTCTCTCTTCACAAAGGTCCGATATAGTATGTAAACCCCATTCGATATGACGATCCAATCCAACATCCCTGAATATACTAACTCCAGAGTCTCTCACACCCTTGCTATATTCTTGATTGCTATTTGCTTCATTTTTGAGATCTTATGAAAAACATAAAATTAGCTAGTTTGCATTTATGTCTTTTAGACCGTTCTGTCACTTTCTCTAGGATTAGTTGTTATATTAGATTAGAGTGGTTTACTCCTGATAATTGCTTTAGCTTACTTGTGGATTCGATACCTAAAGTACTATAATCGACGTTGTGCACTTGCAACATCGTTGTGTTGTCTTAGATTTAAAATTGATTAACTATTGTAATTCACTCTCCTGCATATACACTGCCACAACTCTGCTTACATATTTGTACATGAATTTGATTTTGATTGAAAACTAGATAACATCACATTAGCATGTCATGTCATAGCATCTACATTCATAGATGACAAGAATAACTACTAGCAACACTTGTAGTGTTCACAACACATAAACCATTATGAAGAAAATCATCACATAAAGAAATATTATTCAAGGAAAACAAATTTCATCTAAACTCAAGTGCATATTCGAGTGAATCAATTTCAATGGAAAATTTTCACATGTTTTCTTACGCTAAATGGTTTTTTAATTTTCTTGCCAGCTAGACATTCTTCACAAGTCGGTAAATTGATCTTGACGAGAGAACCCACGAGTCCATCTCTAGCTAATCTAGTCATTTGATCTTGACCACTAAGTCCTACTCTGACATGCCATGCCATAACATCTACACTCATGGATGACATGAAAGAATAACTATTGTAGTGTTCACAACATAGAAACCATTTTGAAGAAAATCATCACATAAACTAACATTATTCAAGAAAATGTTCAAATGTTTCAAATAAAACTTATTACATAACCATAACTGCCTAGTGTTGACACATAAACAAATTTCGTCTAAACTCAAGGGCATATAGAAATGAGAAGAGGATAAATGACAATGATCAAGGTAATTAAACAAGGGTATCAACTTTAGGATTTTACATATATTATGACAGTAAATAAAAGATTTTTTTATTAATAATGTATTTATCATTAAGTCTATAATCAGTCTGCAAAAAAGTTAATTTTAAGTAATAATTGATTTTCGACATGGGGATGATAACTGCAACCGCCATTGCACCCAGAGGCTTGAACATGGACTGCATTGTTCTCGTCATGGTCCCTATTCCTCGCGATGATATCGAAGGGAAATCAAGAAAATGACCATGTTGATCTTGACATGAGTTGTGTTCCTCGGATTGAAGATGGTTCTACAAGAGCCCTAACCATAACACTAAAAATAGACCATGCAACGTCGATGTGGACCTTGTCACATGATTGACTATGATATAAATCAAAATCAAAGTAATAAGACGTAGACCATGTCACCTTGAACAAGTTGTAAAAAAAAGGTGCATGTTGCTCTATGCAAAATATATATGGTGTTTCCAACATGTGCTATGTTCCCTTAGAATGATTAGGTGAATTAGAATCGATTTGATTAGATGTGGGGTCATTTCGCCATGAACCTGGTTCACGTTTTGTCAAACACAGATCATGTAGATATATACAAAAATCCTAAAGTACATGCAAAATAGACCAAATCAATTTTGGACATGTTTCCTCGATAGAAAGTAAATGAAGTTAAATTGATATTGTCTCCATTGCATGAATTGCGATTATTACTTATTGTTGTATGAATTCCTTTTGTTGTAATTCAATGATCTACTACATGGATTTAGTTATGTTATACGATACCCTAAAAATGAGCTATATGCTCAACATATGATAAGATTAAAAAATATTAATGATTGAGATCGAATTTATTCATGAAAAGTATGTTTTGATTCCCAATGAATTGAAGAATTTATCACTATTGTTAATGAACCTCAAACAATATGGGATAATGTTCATACTTTTGGGGACTAAATCTTTTAGATATTATAGGTTTTTTCCAAGACTAAGGGTCCTTTTGGGGATTATTATTTATTAATTTTCAAGTCTAGCTCACCTTAATGTTGCTAGGATTAAAACCCATGATTTTCATGATTGAAAAAGGTTTGCTATTGATTGTAATTATTGAACAACTTAGGACAAGATAAATAGAGAAGAAGCAAAGTGGTCCTAAGTAAAAAATCTATTTGGGCTTGGCCATATTGAACATGAAATAATGAACATTAATTGTGTTATTATGATGCAAATGTTCTTTCCACATATTGACAAATGACATTGAAAAAAAAAGATGCAAAGTGTATCTAAAAGAAAGGTAACAAATGAAAATAAGAATTATTGTTATCATTGTTATTAAGTATATTTTCCTTCACGCAATTAAGTATATTAAGATTGATTGTTATCATTGTTATTAAGAATTTTATCTTATTATTTATGAACTTTGCATATTGAGCTTCATAGATCATCTGAGAATTGCCTTCTCGACATATGATCCTATAGGTAATTAGGATTTTGAATAAATGGTGATGACACATGAGGTGTTTATGTTCATGATGAGATTATTTGTGCATGACTTCAGTGTAGTTTGAGTTAGATTGATCGTATCAGAGTTTATCGAACCTTTAATACTTGGTGTTTTCCTTTTATCGAACTATTAAAACATCTTATTTACTAAACTCATGATTAAAATTTATATTTTAATTATCGTCTTAGGAAAATGATATTTTATTTTAAATCTTAGCTTTCGCATTGATATGTTCATAACATTACTAGTATAAAAGTAAAAACAAAGATGTTAGTTTGTAGCATCTTCAAACGGACATTCTGTTATGTGGCGAGGCTTTTGGGGATCTTATAGTAAGGTATCAAAGTTTAAACTCGGGACTCAACCTTTCTTAACATTTTTGTAATGGCATGGCATTTTTGTTTCGTATGATGATTGGTCGCGAACCTACCTTTCGGAGCCAGCTTGGCAAGTCAAAAATCGCTTAGTCAAAGCCATAAAAGAATGAGAAAAAAACATATAATAATATCTATGTCGATTATGGATCTGTACCCCTTGGAATCGATAAACCTTTTGGATTTTATTAACCAAAGAGATATGACTTTGAGCTATGGTTGATTCAGCTTGAATCAAGAATCCCCAGGAATTTCAAGAGTTCTTGGTATAAGTTCATTCCAACCTTCAACTCTCTTTTTGAGATTCATCGATATTGACTAAATTGAATGCACTTTTAAGATTACAAAGCATCATGAATAACTGCAATGCCATCGTGAAAATGTTAAGAAATGTTTTATTTATGGATAAAGTTAGTGTCTATGTGCCAATCACAGATTTGTGATGTAAGTACAATTGATAAAATATTAACTTTTCTTTCCAATTGCATGTATGAATCATCTTGATACCAATGCTTAATGCATTTGAAAATTATATAAGGCTCTTAAGTTTTGGTGATCTTGATTTATTTTAATCCATAAGAAAGGATTTGGACAAAGATTGAATAAAGTCTTTGTTAAGGATATGAACTAAGATTGATTGTCCAGTGAAGGATGATTAAATTAATAGGGTTTAATTATAATTGATTTTTTTGTGATATTGTCCCAATGAATGCTATAATATGATTCTTGAGGATGTTATTTATGGATAGCATAAATCAAGAAAGTTTGAAGATTAGATGATTATAAATGTGATATTTACAAATGACCAAAAGCAATATTAAAAGAGAGTATATTAGGAAAAGAATATTGATGTTACTACTTTTTTTTGAGAAAGTGATGTTCATACTTGAGATGATCACCTTATTAAATGAGAATTGAATAAATAGTTATCAATGATTTTGTCATGTAAAGATTAGGATGTAGTGAGGATGCATATAGGATAAACATCTCTAAACACAAACCATATGATAGTAGTTGTTGTCATGATTAAGGAATAACTGAAATATTTGATATTGATGAATTATGGAATGCCTGGGTAGGATAAATCATATTGTAGATAGAGGTCAACTATGAACCATCTGATATAGTTGTAATAACTAAAGTTGAGGATGAATTTATTTTTAAAAAGGTTATAATGTAAATCTTGATTTTTCTCTTCGGAGTCAAAGAAATAAAAATTAATAAAAGAATAAAAAATATAACATAATATATGATATGATGATATTTGGAAAAGGAGAAATATATGAGTCATAATCAAATGGGAAAAATGATTGTACAACACAATTTTGGGTTGTAATTTATAGCGTAAATCGCAGTCGTTGAACACAACTAATGATCCAACAATTGATGAAGGAAAGACTTAGAAGTACTTAATTAGGGCAGTCGAACATCCTCTTCGCAGAATATAACGATGAATACAACGACATATAGGCTGATCGTGTAAAGCTGATTTGCAGCGAAGCTTGTGTTGAATCTAGGATCACAAGAATGTTTTGAATGATCACAAATTTGTAAGTGAACTCAGTCTGTACTAATGAACTTGTTGAGCTGATTTATGTAACAGGACATATTCAAGTTCAGAACAGTGGTCGACCTGAGTTAAAGGAATGGACGACCAGTGCACGCGTAATCATATCAGAAGAACTACATGTGTGCAGTGGGCGTCCTAAGTATATGAAGCGGTCGACCAGCATCAGAGGGAGAATATATGTAATGGAGAGCAGAAGCATAAACGATCGACCAAAGATATGAAGAGG
>LTAE01009759.1:5758-17985 GCA_001647135.1 Pontederia paniculata
TATATATATATATATATATATATATATCCTCCTCCTTAGTTCAACTAAAGAGATGGGGCAATATGCCCCTTTCTCTTGTTACTACAACTAAAGAAAGTCTCTCCTTGAGATCAATAAAAACACTGGGTGGAGAGAAATATTATCTCGGACGTGAGTCATTTACACTTAGAAGATAAAGTCCCAAATTTATTTGATTTTGGATTTTGAATTTAATTTTATTCTAAAGTTATATAAAATTCTGGGCATATTTATATAAACCTTAAGCAATAAAATTAATTTCTTGAAATCACCATTTTCTTTCCTATTCCATCACAAAGTTTTTCACTCTCTTCTTTTTTATCATTTCTTTTGATTAGAGGCAAGATCCCCTCGTCCTCTCTTGCTAGCATAATTTTCCTTTGATTTTCATGCTCTAGATTGTATCAAGAGGAGATGACAACAACCAACAACAACATGAGGATGAAGCATAATTTTTTATCGTGGAGGAGGAGCGAGGAACATGATCTAACGCAAAAAACAAGTAGAAGATAATTTGATCATGAGGTGGTATGTAGATACGATTGATACTAGGATTATATGTATGTAAATAAGATAATCAACTTTAGAATTCTTTCATGATTTCCAATAGGAATCTATGGATAGTTTATGATTAATATTGCCCCTGGCATCAAGTTGTTATTCGATCTTCAAAATCATAAATTATTCTGCCTCTAATTGATTTTCGGGATAGAGACAATAATTCAATCGCATAACAATAGAAGGCCTGAAACAGACTACATCCACCTTGACACGATCCACATTCCTCAAACAACACCAGAGTGAAGTTGACAAATAGACGGTGACTCTCGATGCGGGTTGCATTCATTAGATTGAAGATGATGCAACATGAAACACCCTACCCTTAGAAATGGACTATGTCACCATTGACATGGACTATGTTTCCCTGATAATTTCCAATTGGAATATGAATCAATTTGATAAGACATAGGTTGTGTCATCTTAAATAGACTATGTCAATATCAAAGTAAATTTGAGAAAAGTATAAGAAGCCTAACGTGGACCGTATTATCTCCAACATGGTCATATTCCCTTGACAAATGGCAAGCTAATGTTATTTGATATTATTTTTGTTGTATATATTGTTTGAATTCAACGATTAAGTTATGATATTAGTTCTAGCTGCATTTAATAATAATCTAGTAATGATATGCTAAACTAGTAATAGAGTTAAAAAATTTTAATGATTGTGATCGAATTTATGTATAACGAGGTTAGTCACCAACAAATTGAACAATTTATCCTTTTTGTCAATGGACCCCAAACATGTGACAATCGAGTTCTTGCAAGGATAATTGTGATAATCTGCCCCGATATAGTCGACCGTTAGCCGTCATGAGGGGGTTAATATAGTCAAGTCACTAATTCAAATTCAAATATTGAATCATTGCGGAAACATGATAAGGAATATTAGCCAAGTCATGAATTTCCTAAAAATTTTGGCATTACCTCGGCCTAAAATAGATAATTGGCAAAATTGCCCATGAATACAAATGATAAAACAATTTATATGGATCAAAATGAGATCATATAAGGGACAACTATCTAAAAAGTAAATTGTGCGCACAAAAGCACGATGACTCATAAACAAGTATACGAACGGAGGAGCCCAGGTCCTTACAAATCCACAAAATAGATATAAACTCAAACTCAAATCCATATGGTCACTACAAACAAAAAACAAATAGAAATGTTAGGAACTACACAGTTGTTTCCTACATATGAATAAGCAAATAAGGGAATAACAACTGATAATCGGACTACACTAAGTCCATCATCGACCTCACTCAAGTATATAATCAACTCGTGCTCATCACATAAGAGAGCTAGCAATCATCACCTGCAAAAGGTAAATGAGGGTGAGCATAAAATGATTCAATGAGTGGAGAAAACAAATATCAAAAATCAAATAAAATTGAAGCCCACAATGCAATACGATAAGACAAAGATAAAGTCATGCAATTAATGTCATGTAAAATATTTGACTTTCTAACTATAAAAAAAGTAGGCTATAGAAGGAAGAATCCGTACAAAGGCCGTAAGGCTAGTACGTGTCCTAAAAAGTTGTTGTGCAGACTGAAGCTTGCCAACCATATACAAACTTAATAATTTACCTACTCGACGTCATCCCAATGGGGATGCAATAGTATGGTAGGATTTGATCGATTACCGTTATGAAGTGATCTTAATAGTTGTCGCGCATACTTGGAGTTGATCATTCTCTAATATAATGCAAAATCTCGCCACAAGGCGGTTTTTATCATGGCAATGAATTTTAGTATGATTGCACACACATCTCGAAAGAGGATCTAGAATAAGAGAATAATCCATGAAAATCTTATTAATCCTATAAAACTCGAAAATCCGAGAAAACTCATAAAAAAATATTCGAATAAATCCATTAGGAGAATAGTGCCATAAATTGCATGAATCTTAGCATGACTTAGTTAATCTAAAATATGCAACGCAGTCATTCATTTCATATGATGCAAACAATCACATTTATGTATCAATCCATACAGAAAAGATGTCTTACCTCAGTGTAAGACTGGTTTGCTACTTGAGTATACTTAACGTTATTGTGGTAATTTAACTCATCTCGGTATCGCAAGACCTCATCAGATCCTACGTGTCCGAGTCAAGCCCGTTTGATAAGAACCTAATAACAAGTTCATACACACATCTTATCAAACTTACTTTTGATTCATTAGTACTTGTAATGATAACTCATATCAATAAACCTAAGTAAGAGATATTTTCATATTTACTTCTCACCTTATTTAATAACTCAAATTACTCATATATATATATATATATATATATATATATATATATATANACGCTAATATTTCTCATAAAAATATATATATATATATGTATATATATATATATATATATATATATATATATATATTATAACTAACTAATGATCGGGTAACCATAACTCTACATGATTACACAATATGGTTGATCCATTTATCGTGTGATAGGATACGATTACTCAATTCAATTAAGATTTAACTTCAACTGAAAATAAGCCTAAACCTAGTTAATTCTTAACTGATTAATTAGCAATTGACTATCCATCTTGTTGGTTCAATTATTTTTCCCATCACTAATCATGATCATTTACTTGCACACCCATTAACAAGTGTGTACAATATTTCCAAATCAGATTTTAGTTATCTCCAATTAAATGTCCCTGTTTATCCTTAATATTATCATTACGATTAGAACTTTTCATCGTTAATACCATTAATTTAATTATTAGTTCAACAACTAAGATATCATATTCATATGACACATACGGCTCGAGATATGGCTAATGTGCTTAGCATTGGGGTGTGTGTCGTCGACAGTGCTCAAAGGAACCTAGTGCACAACTATTAGCAAATAAGGTACCACTACACACAAATAAAACAACCCTGTTATATCTCCAATTTACACCATAAACAACCCTAAAACATGATGCTCATAACCATACACAGCTCATTAGAAGTGAAAAACACGCTAACATTGAGTGGTCTCTTTTACTCCGACGCTCCGCTCACAATATAAGACGAAATTGAGCTGCCATTTGAATCAAAAGGGGTTATAAGAGCACACGACTGATTCAATGTATTATTGAGTTCAGGCAACTCAACGGTTGTCATGAGGTCATGATCACTATCACGAAGCCTACATACCCTCGGCAGCAAACCTCCAGATCTATAGGAAAGTGTGTCGATGCATATCACAACGAAATCAACCCTAGACTCTTCACAACACATCATGACCAGATTTAATTGAAGCTTATACTCACCGAGATGAATCGATCATGAATCACATCTTCGATGGTCGAGTTCAACCGTGCGCGTGTCATAGAAGATAATGGTGTTCCATGTCGAGAAGAATAGAGGAATTAACAGAGTCATCGAATCCGAATCAAAAAACCTCTCTATCCCTCTCTATCTCCTTAACTATGTGATGGCTTACCTGATATGCGAAGAAAATCCAAACAATGTCGAGAGGTCGCGAGGGATGTTCAACAAATCTCCAAATCAAGCGAGCCACTAAAATCTCATCGAAGAAAGGACAAAACAACTCAATCCTGAATTTGAAAAATGTGCTCTGAATATGCATGCTAACTCATCTCGCAAGAGAGAAGGGAATCATGCAACACCAGTTGAGTTGAATCATCTCTTGCACTAGTGATGTCTCCCGCTCCCAAGCTGCACATACACACAAAAACACAAATCAGCAATCATCATTGTGTTCGTGTCATCGAGGAGAAGGTCGACATACCATCCACCATAGCAACGGATAGGCGAGGTCGGTGTCGAGTGATGAGGGAGAAGGGGGAGAACACTATAGAGGCCGATGGAGATTATATGAGGTGTATTTATATACCCTCACGGACACGTGTCACAGATTGCATAATGACAGGAAACCCTCAATAGTTAGAGAAATTTACAAGGACATGCCACTATGGGCTTCTCTAGACTTGGGCCATTACAATAATTGAGTTCCTTATGGGCTACTTATTTTATTTTGGTTAGGCGGCCCATGACCTAGCTCATCGTACTATCATCAGGGATATTCAATAATCTTCTATGACCTGGTAAAAGGTTAATTATCGATTCTAATGATTGTCAATTTAGGATAAGATTAATATATAAGAAGAAAAATGATCCTAAGTTAAAAGTTGAACTGAGCTTGAACATATTGAACATAAAAGATAATAAATATAACAAAATGATGATGCATTTGATGGATTAATGACATTGAAAGGAAAGATTTGAAGTCAAAGAGAAGAAGTACAAATAAAAGTAAAAGTTACCATTATCATTATTGTTAATTATTTTGAATATCTTTTATTGGAATTTTTTATGCACACTATCTAAAATGATTAAGTATACCAAGCTATATTTTATTATATAACCTATTGTGATCTCTACATACGAAGTGCAAAGTTTATGGAAGAATATCTCCTTGAAGATCCTGAATAGATCATGATAATACATATAGTGATGGTGTTTGCAATGATTTGATCTACACATGGTATAAGTCTTGGTTGAATTAGAATGGTTTTTTAATAAAAAATATTGAACTTTTATTCTCAATAGTAAAATGTTATAATATTTTTCTTGGACTCATATATTATGTTTTATTTTAAGTTTTTGAAATGATATGTCCATTATGTTGATCGATTAACGTTTCAAAGTAAAGTCAAAATAGAATGACGTAATGTAGTTGAGAATGTCTCCGAACATGGGTGGAATGAGAATTTGATGATATTGTGAACAAAACTTTTGGGACATTTTCAGAGGAGCTAACATCTTGACCACAAACACATTTTCTCTCTCTCTCTCATCAATGAAAGGGTTGTAGGTTGATACTAGCTAATTTTCTCTTCTCTTTTAAGAGAGAACGGGAAGGATCAATTTTCTTTTCTTATTTTTGTTGTTTTCAATATATCTCATTTATTCATGTACTAGATGCATTTATTTTAAAATAACTTTTATCGCACAACATAATTATGTTGTGTGAGCATCAAATCATATCTAATTCGAAATGAACTTATTAATCTTTTATTAAAAGTTAAAAAGATTTTTTGTTTCAAACTATTAAGTGAAAAAAAAAATGGATACACCCAAAATCTAACAAGAGCCCAATGAGGCCCAGGATTTATCCGGCAACTCCCATCATATGAAATGGGTGAAGTCTTCTTTCGTTTCTCGACGGTGAAGTAAGACCAAGCTCATGAGCTTATTATCCGACCTATAAAAGGATTGGATTCGAATCGGATGCGGGTTGGAATTGGATTGGCATCCTAAAGTCCGATCTGTCGTGTTACCAAAACGGAGGAGTAGGGCACAAGAAAAGAAAGAAGAAGAAGAAGGAAGAAGAAGAAGAAGCAGCAGAAGAAGCTGAAGCTGCAGAGCAGCGAAGAAGAAGGCGAAAGGGGAAGCAGAGAAGAGAGGAGAAGACAACGCAGGCAGAGATGTTTCGCAATCAGTACGACACGGACGTGACCACATGGAGCCCCGCGGGGCGTCTCTTCCAGGTGGAGTACGCGATGGAAGCCGTGAAGCAGGGGTCGGCGGCGATCGGACTCCGTTCCCGCACCCACGCGGTGCTCGCCGCCGTCAACAAGGCCGCGTCCGACCTGTCCTCCCACCAGCGCAAGGTCTTCAAGATCGACGACCACATCGGCGTAGCCATTGCCGGCCTCACCGCCGACGGCCGCGTCCTGTCTCGCTACCTCCGCAACGAGTGCATCAACCACTCCTTCGTCTACGAGTCCCCCCTCCCTGTCTCCCGACTTGTCGTTCAGCTTGCCGACAAGGCCCAGGTCACTTTTGATCTCCAGTCAATTCTCCATCAGTTCTTAGAACGCGTTCCCTTTTCGCTCTCTTCATATTGATCGAGATCTGTTTGTGAGTTTAGTCTAAATTTCGATTCTTTGCAGTCTAATTGGGATGTGAATTGTTAGAAATCTGCCATAAAGTGAGCTTTATACCTTTAAGAGGTTTAAGTGTATACTGATTTTGTAGCTAAGTATAGGCGATGGATTTATGTTGCAGTAGTCTGTGCTTTAAGATCATCTTTATTTTGGATTTGCATTCAGACTATGAAGTTGGTAAGGTTGCATGAGTTGATCAGCTTCTTTGATATATTTACCTCGTCTAGTAAAAGCATCTGAAAGCGTGAGTGCATGTTTATGCTTAGAGTGTGTCTCTGTCCCTCGCTTCTCAATAATGAGGCTACATCTCTGTCCACTCTTTTCAAAGAATCTCTGTTGTTAAATACGCAACCATGATTTTATGGTTTTTGTTGGTGTATGTGCTCGGATGCGAGGATCTTTGTTACTGTTTCACATGACAAATAGCCTGCATGAATGAATAAGATTACTTTCTGAGTTTTGATTTTGCATCTTGTATCTAGTGTTATATATATGGTCCAGTAGTCAATCCACATGGTATCATGTCCTGAGACCCCTTTGTTGTGTGTTTCCGATTAAGAATTAAGATTGCATTTTGATACTCGTTACCTACTCTCTTTCTGTGTCATTTAGTATTGGTGATATATTGGTCATGGAACCTTTAAGAAACACGTTTTGATCTTTCTTAAGATTATAGATACAAGTTATCTGAATTCTTTGATAATTCTGTGCTGCTAAAATCTACTAGCACCTTTTCAGCATTCTAGTTTTGCAAATATGCTAATAGTTTAATTGATCTTCTGAGTATAAGTTTGGAGGCATATCATCTCTAGCAGTTGTTGTTGGACTGTATTCAAATTTCATTTGAAGAATTTGGTCTTGCTTTATTGTCCACTATTTTTGCTGCAAGCAACCCTGCAAGTTGAAGCTTTATGTTTTCCCTCTTTTTTTTCTTCACTCTTTTTCTGTCGAACCAGGATGCTAATTTAATATATTATTAAAATTGTAGTTGCCTCTTAAAAAAAAGTTTTAGGTTACCACGTCGGCACCACCCTTAATTTATTTAGTCATGCTATTGGTATGCACTGCCTTGGTTCTGCTGACTTATCCTATTTCATCTGTTGGTAGAGGAAAGACTAGCCTTGTGACTATCATTGCATTTTTTCCAGTTACTTTCATCAGTATGTGGAGTGAGAAAATTTATTCTTTGAAATGCCTTGTTCTATAGAGGACACAAATCAACTAACAAGGCCCAAAGATTTTTTCCTTTTAACACTTTATCTAAAAATAATCTCCTTTAACAATTAATGCAATACGACTAGAAACTGTGTGGTTCTTGATATTAGAAAACTTTGTGAGGAACCTAGGATAAATATTAATTCTTATCTTCTTCTCCAAGGCAGCTAGGTCTTTGAGGGAAAAAAATCTTTCTTTTAGCTAGTCAATAACATTGATTTTTTTTTTTTTGAAAATAGTCATTAACATTGATAATTCCTAGAACTCTTCTTTTTTAACAGTTCTCTGTATGTGTTACTTGTTTTGAGAACATTCATTAAGTTTTTTTTCCGACAGGGAGAAGATTCATTAAAATATGATCTTTCGTTTTTACCAAGTACAATCATATTAATCACATTTTCTCTTACCCTGCTGACAACTTTGTGCACAAAGATGTGTGCCTGTTCCTTGCTAGCCCCTTGTTCTTATGATCTCTGGGATCTAGTAGAACTTTGTATTTTTTGTTTGTACTAAGGATATAATATAACAACAACAACAACAACAACAAAGCCTTATCCCACTAGGTGGGGTTGGCTACATGGATCATACGACGCCATTGCGCTCTATCATAGCGCAATGTATTCGTTGGTCCATGTTCATGAGATTCGACGAGGTTTTACGTTGGTTGTCGAGGCCTAACACAACCCTCCTCCTTTATCCGGGCTTGGGACCGGCTATAAACATAGGCGGAGTTTAAGGATATAATATAACAGATGTTAAGAAAATATTTGTCTGAAAAGAAATGAATGATGATAAGTTTTAGAAAAATTATTATTTTAGCCACAACCCAATTCTTCTGTCGAATATTGTTTATGTTATCAAGGTGTTATTTGGAGAGTGAAGTTCTTTTAATCAGAACTTGGACTTTTATCAAGAATGAAGTCAACTCGGTAAACTGTCATTGTTTACTGCATAATGAATTCCTCTAATATTATGCAATAGAATCATCTTTAAATGATATTGACCCTGACAAGTTGTTGAAACTCATAAGAGCCCTTGGACTGTAATCCAAAGGTCATCATGCTTATGCCCAATAACACATGGGATATGTTTTCAACGACCTGAAGATATTCATTCTATTTTATTTTTGAAAATGAAAAGGATGGTTGCCAAGCTATGCAACCATCCAGATTTATTGATGGAATGGTGGTTACATGTGGTTACAAGATTACACTGAGATTACATATTAACACTCCATCCAATCTCTCACCATCCATCTCGCAAAAGATACCATGTTCTCTACATAGCTTCGTTCCCTTCTGAAAATAATTCCATTATGCTGGGTCCATATAAACCATAGAACCACTAAAGGAAAGATATTCTGCCGCTTTGAGACATAAGTGATGATATCTTGTTGCTGACCTCCAACTCGATAGGACCTCCAAAAACTATGTAGAGATGTAGAATCCACCCACTAGCACCTCGAATCTCTCCAAACAGCTCTCGCCATAGGGCACATGAAAAAAAGATGTTCCAAATCCTGTTCAGCAGTGTTGCATAGCGAACACATTATGCTTAATCCATTGTTCCATCTTGAAATGATATTTCTGGTTGGTAGGCGTTGGCGCCTGAGCCATGCAAATATCTTTATCCTGATAGGGATTTTCTGCTGTCAAATAAGGTTGCAATCATTTTGCAACTCAATATCATTGACTCTGTTTCTTCAGCATGTGTATCATTGTTAGACAGTTTCTTTGGGAAATATCATTGTTCAGTCCATCGCATGTATTAGATACTGGCCAATGAGAAATATCCAGATCTTTAGATCTTTTACATGTTGCCATACAAAAACAATTTTAAGCCTTGTATATATTTCTACTAATAAAAAACTGGATAAATGCACTGCTTCATAGTCACCAGACTCACCACTTCCCTCATAAAAGGAAAAAGTTTAAGATATTTGACTTCTAATGAAATTTTGATCTAGAAGCTTACTATCTTACTGTTACAGTTTATTGCTGTTCAGCTGTCTGCATGATCTTGACACCTTCATAGTTTCAATGCATTCTTTATATTTCTTTGAATAAGCATACGTTACATCAATTTCATATTTCCTAATGTAGGTGTGCACACAAAGGTCTTGGAAAAGACCTTATGGAGTGGGCCTGTTAGTTGCTGGATTAGATGAAACTGGAGCTCACCTCTACTACAACTGCCCTAGTGGGAATTATTTTGAATACCAAGCTTTTGCAATTGGATCAAGATCCCAAGCTGCAAAAACATACTTGGAGAGGAGATTTGAGGGATACAATGACTACTCTCGTGATGAGCTGGTTAAAGATGCCCTTTTTGCCATCAAGGAAACTTTACAGGGTGAAAAATTGACAAGTTCCATCTGCACTGTTGCAGTCGTTGGGATAGAAGAACCATTTCATATTCTTGATCAGAACACCATACAAGAACTCATTGATTTGATGGAGATCAGAGAGGAGGCTGCTCCCGATCAGGAGGCTCCCGTTCAAGACGAGGACAAGAGTTCAGAAGCAGCGCCAATGGATATCTAATTCACAGAGCAAGTTTTGTTTTGGTGTGTGCGTACGTACAACAATACGAGGGCATTGTGGAAGCATACCGCCGCTTGTACCATGCACAGTTTCACAAAGCCTGCTGTCTTGAGTTCCTTTTCATGCTTCAATTTATCTGATCTGATGCGAGCCAACAAATTCTATTATTTCGAGAACACTATGTCCACTGTGTTTGAACATTTGAGCTAATCTTTAGAGAACTTTTTCTTTATGCACTTTCGTTTCGTTTATGCCTTGATGTAGGCGATATCATCGTGTTACTTATTTTAAAATATTTCGTTTGTTCCAGATGGCTGCTATGTTCAATAAAATTTTAGTAAGGTTTCCGACCTATAAGAACTTAAGTTAATAGGATTTTTCCGACGTCTGATTTCTCAATGTTGTCCTCTGTAATTGCCCTCTGTTATGACTACAATATTAACTGAAATAAATTGATTCAGACCAAAACTTTGAAAAAAAAATGTTCTACTCGAAAAGAAAAAGAAAAGAATTAGGCACAATCATTGTACTCTAGATTCTTATCTTACATTTATGAGGTGGTATGTTGAATGCAATTTTCTAGCTTAGTTGAACTTTTTTTTTCAGTAACTTGGTATTCAAAGGTTTACTATATCCGTGAATTTGATGATGATGCACATGATGAAAAAAGAGAGGTAAATGAGATTGTTCTGCGTGTGATGTATAAGACATATTGTCTGATGTGATTAATTAAATTCGCATACATAATTATCAAATTTATGGTCTGATTTGTAAGATGATATAATATAGATTCATGATTTGATAATCCAAATTGATATATGATATCGAAGGAATTCAAAGTGATATATAATATCGAAGAAATTGTAACCATCAAATTAATAAAATAATAATAATAATTTTATCACGATCATTGAACAACTAGATGGTTAAAATGAATAGATAAATAATTATTGAAACCAATCGAAATAAAAATAGTAATACACACTAGGTGAACAATCTCTCTCTCTAATACCCCATCCAAAACGTGTCGCGTTTACCAAAATGGGCCGAGTTGGATGAGCCGTGTTGACAAAACGGGCCGAGTTGGTCCGGGCCGTTTTGGGCTAAACAGGCCGTGTTGGATTAAATGGGCCGTGTCGACCGAGTTGGGCTTAAGTGGAATAAAGTCCAACCGTGAAGAAAATTAAGTTAATGACGGCTAAAACTCTCCAAAACCCTAACTCTAACTTCTATATAAATCCTAATACGGAATTAAATTTTTTAATCCTCATTAGTTGTATCAGCCGCCAAGTGAATGTTTCTCTCTCTTCTCTCATCTCTTCTTCTCCTTCTCTCTCTCACCTTTGGAAGAATCTTCGACCTTGGGAATCGTGCCAGGAGGAGGAGATGAAGGTGAACAGACTTCGAAGCGAGGAGGAGGCAGCAACACGCAGATCGAGCGGAGGAACGAATTTCGAGGTATGTAATTAAGATCATTAAGGGTAAGTAATTTTTAGGTTTTAATTGTAATGATAATTAATGAATGTTTCGGTAGATTAGGGTATATTAATATAATTTAATGAAAGAGTTCGTCGGATCTGGGTAACAATTTAATAATGATTAAACGGATACGGACCGTGTTACCCTAACGCGGTCCGCGTCGCGGTGCCGACGAGAGATGCGCCAGATGAATTGACCCAAAGCAGACCGTGTTGAATCTAGGATCCCGAGTGTGTTTTGATGATCACAAATTTGTAAGTGAACTTAGTCTGTACTGATGAACTTGTTGAGCTGAATTCTATAACAGGTTGATTCAAGTTCAGGAGATGTTAGATTGACCAAAGCTAAAAGACTGGACGACATATGCACAGGAAGACATTTCAGAAGAAACATATGTGTGTAATGGCCGTCCTAAGAACATAAAGTGGTCGACAGATGTTGAAGGAAGAACACATGTGAAGAGGAGCTGAAACATGAGTGAATATATG
>LTAE01009761.1:0-17983 GCA_001647135.1 Pontederia paniculata
CCCCCTCTTGGTGCCATCTAGATCCTACAAACTCCTCCATGACCAGATTTCCGACTCCCTACACTCTTTGTTGGACACACTCGGAAAGAAGCAGCCTCTGCTACAATCAGCACCTCTTCATCATTGAGACCAAACAACAACAATGGCACCGGTGTGGCTTCAGGTGAAGATGGGCTACCGACAACACATGGGGGGCGAGACAGCACGTGAGGGCTCCTGTTCCTGCAAACCATGACGTCGCCGACTGTAATGAAGGGGTACACCTCTGCGGATCGTCGCTCGAGTGCCATCATCTGGTGTGAGGGTCATTGGCTGGTCCGCCTGTGGGGAAGGATGGGGAGTGGCTGCTGTTGCGTGTGAGGGTGCAAGGCAAGGGTGAGTTGCGGTCAAGTTGGGCTCGAGTTCTGTGGGAGGAGGGCTGTGGTCAGGTTGGACAGGGATAGACTCATGAGCGCCGGGGTTGGCGTCCAGGTTGGAGTCTGACTCAAGATGGCTTGGCCCAGGACTCGACTCGGGTATATGGGGCTCATTAGAGTTGGGTTCGTTAGTGGTGTTGGGTTTATACCTGCTGGGTGCAGCAGCTGGGTGGTGAGGTGGGTCTGATGGGGTGTGGTCTGGTCTGGTGGGTGTGGTGAGACCCGACGTGGACTCAAGGTTGGTGCTGTTGGTATGTTGATGGTAGGTGTTACATGTGTTGGGTGGTGTGGTCGGCAGCTAAGGTTTTGCGGCAATGCCGAGGGGCTGGCAGCTGTAGGTAGGTGGGTGCGATCTTGAGCTGGGGCGGTCATATCATGAGGAGGAGGTACGGGTGAGGTTTCTGTGGCAGCTTTGCCATCCACCATAGGGTTGGTGGCCGGCTGGTGCACGCCCTTGCGGTGACGTGCGAGTTGCTGCCGACGACGCTGGCCCATGTCTTCTTCACTGGGGGCAGCGAACGTACTTGGATGGTGAAGCGGTGGTTGCCGGCGCAGAGCACAATTGATGGAGGAAGCCGAGATCCCGGGGAGAGTTCCACCATTGCCTTGACTGTGGATATCTCCGGCGACCCCAAGACTGGAATCTCAATTGAGATAGCGCGGCCAAAGAGGGCGGTGATGGCTGCAACAACCTCGTTACATAGCAAATGCAGAGAGATGCCTTCGAGGAGGACCATTCGAATTGATGCTGGTTGCATTGAGGTTGCTCCGTCCATCTCCATCCAAGGCTGCCAGGTGATAGTGCCCTTCAGCTTCAATTGAATAATGGAAGGCAGCGACTGTCCTGGACCTAGGCGGATCACGAAGGAGCGTCGTGACAATGCGAACAGACATAACTGGGAGTGAGGTCCTATCTCCGAACGTACCGCCTCTCGTATCATCTCTATGTCCGGTATGTCACATGTGGCTTCTCCAACCAAGCATGTGCGGAGGCATTCAGTGTTCTGTTGGATCGTTGGAGACCAGGGGGCGTGAATGATTGGCTGCAGCATTGTTTGTTGTTGTCGAGGTGCAGCCGCTGGTTCTTTCCTCTCCATTGGAGGTTTCTTCCCGGCTTTCTCCGGAAGGCGCGGGCAGGTGAATTGCCGGTGTCCATTCTGTCCACAGATGATGCATTTCTCTGGCTCAGAACAGTTCTTCGCCTATGCCCGTGCCCGCGGTATTTGAAGCAGAGGATCTTTTGCCGTCGTCGCTGGCTCCTTGGGCTATATCCACACCAGCCATCTTCAAGCGCTTGGACTTTCTTCTTCATTGCTCGACTCTGGAGCAGGAGCAGCAGGTGGCAAGGGAACAAAAGTGGGAAAGGAGGAGGAAGGGAAAGGAAATGATGTGCAGAAGTGGTCGGGTGAGAGAGGAGGTGATCCGTGATGGGTTGCGAAGGCTCTTTGAGGGGCCGTTCCGCTGCAGACCGGCGTCGAGCGAGGGTGGGAGAGGGAGCGGAGGCGTCTGGGAGAGGGAGCGGAGGCGTCCTCGTCAGTCGTCACCTCCCACGGCACACTACTCAACGGCCGGCGACACGGTGGCCCTGGTTCAGGCGAGCGAACTTCGCTGAGGTCAGTGCCGTTCCAGGACACGAGGAATGTGGAGAGAGAGAGGAGGGAGGAAGGAGCGGTGGAGTGGGAGAGGGGCAGGAGAGGTGGTGGCGCCGGGACTCCCGACGACGTTAGGGCGCTCGACTAGTTCGCCGCGGATGCCCTAGGTTCATCCTTGCTGTGGTCGTCGACGGCGACACCGTGGGGGTGGAAGAGGGCCGACATCATGCTCAGATTTAGCTTAAGTTAGATCTCATTGCCACCATTTACAGAAATTATAGCTGATATACTACCATTGTATAGAATTTGCCTTTTAAGCTTCGGAGCAAGCTTGTTAAACTTTGAATCAACTCTTAAGAGTTTAAGTTAGTAATCAAATCAGCATAGAATCTTATATGAACATAGACTCTAAGATTCTAATAAAAAAACTCATACGATTCTATATGAATCTACTTGACTTCTCATTTTATAAAATGCTTAATATCTACGAATGAAGTTTCCAAAAAATAATTAAGGAGTTGTAGCTTATATATTTTGGATGCTCAATAAGGAGATTTATTTGATGTTGCTATATATTAGTCATTTTATAACTATATCTATTTGGCATATAAACTCTCCGACTTTACGGTATGATTCTATGAACCGTAAAATTCTCAAGTTCAATAGGCTTGCTTCCGAATATTCGTGTGGTCATAGAGTTACCCTGTAATTTTCATCCAATTTGTTCCGCGCGCTTTAGTCCATTTGTAGAATGTTTTAGGGTTGTATCGTTTTGTTGAATAATTGATTGGCTGGACCTAAAATATAAGATTTTAGATATATTGCTAATTCCAACACCTAAACTATCCTTGGCACTTTGGCCCCGTTACCTCCATGACACTTAAAGGAACAAAAATTGATATTTCATGTTGCACAAAAATGTGTCACATGTTCATCCTCTGGTTTTTTTCACCGTATTTTCTTGGTATCATGACATACTATTGCACCGGTTCTTTGTTGATACTATAAAATTTTGCTTATATTTTTGGGGAATTTTTTTGCTTATATTCGAATGACGAATGCACAGATTATGCAATATGGACATTATATCAAAAGTGCAGCAAGTCATATGCTTTGCATTCCATGATAGCAAGCTGATTATGGAAACCTGCCAGGAAGCGAAAAATCTTCGCAAAATTGTTACCCTCTTTTACCTGGACTGAATCTGTTGGTCGTTTACAGAATTATCATCAGGTAGGCAGGAGGTTCTATCATTCTTTCTTTATAGGATAAGTTTATGACGATAGCAACCATGAATGAGAAAATGGAGCAACCTTTTATTATTTTTATTCTTCTTTTTAATTCAAAGGAAGTTGTTCTACCTGTTTTCAGCTAATATGGATTACTTCTGCAGGATGTATTTTTTGGGGGCCTCGGAACTGTATCTTCTTCTCATGCATATTAATTTTTTTTTGGGTGAATTCACTCGCCACTGATCCAGACTATAATAGTCTGGCCACAGGAGATAGGGAGACCCTTGCTGTAAGCTGAGCCAATAATCAGCTGGTTACATATTAAGACTTCGTCTTCGTTACGATATCAACTGTCTCTATATAAAGACACTTCCTTTTTAGTGTTATACAAGTACCATGGGACGTTGCGGGATGATCATAAATTTGTGCACACTTGTTATGAACAGTGCACTTAAAACATACTCTCCAGTAATTTCACTCACTAGGTTTCTCAGTTCTCTGTATTTTATTTGTGGGCAAGGCAAATTAATCTTGAACAAAAATTTACGTAGACCTAATTGTTCGCAAATGAAATTCTTTATGAATCATCACGGTAAAAAATGTTAAATTGTGTCCAAAGTCATAATTTTTATCTCTTCTTTTTTTTTTCAACTTAGCCATCAAGATTTGACTAATCAAGGTCTATTTGCTTTCGAAAGTTAATTCTCAGACATCTTACCGGAATTAACGTATTACTTGGGCGTTTGGTAAAAGAATAAAAAAAGTAAAATAAAATGGAATTCTATTTTATTCCCAAAAAAACATAAAAATGGTAAGAGGAAAACTGGAATTTTAAAAAATAGTTATAATATAAATATTGACTTAATTAAAGAGAAACTATTTTATTAACTAGATGAAATCATCTAATCGTCATAAATTCTTAGAATATTGATATTTACCGGTTTCAAGTTGAATTAACCTTGTTTATTATGCTTTTTTAGTCGTAAAAAACACTTTAAGCAGAAAAAAAACGTGTTTTTATGCATATGTGGAACACAAATGGCAATTCTGGTTGACTCAAATTTTTTTAATGATATTCCACTATACGATTTAAATTATAACAATTATCATCATTTTCCGGGGGGTACATTTTCTTGACATGAAGGAGAAATCAAAATCACTCCTTTTGCATCCGATGATAGGAATAAATTAAATAAAAACCTTTTGGACTAAAACCTAATAAAATCGCAGAGAAAGTATAAATGTCATTTGACAACTTTTATAAATACAAAACCGGATATATGAAAATGAAGAAAAAAAAGAATGAACCATATATTCTAAGTAAAACTGAATATTTGCATTAGAAATAAAAAAAAATTATAATTCATAACTTTTCAGTCTCGTAAGTTTATTGCATTTAAACGGTTTTTTTCGTTACTTGTTCTATTTTTTAAGTAAACTATCTAAAAAAGTTTTAATAGTTCAACTAACTTTTTTATTTTTTTATTAGTTTTTGTTGTTCGAAGTATTAAAAGTTTTTTTCCCAAAGCAGGATTAAAATATCTTAAGTTCAAACTTCAACAAAATTCGTATTAAATTTTTTTCTTAATGTTTTTGAATATAAGATGGATCAAACTTGTCATCAATGTATTAGAATATATAAATATAAAATTATATAATCTTTTGTTAATTTCAGTTTTTTTATTTAAATTAATTTAATCATTTATTTATTTTTACTAGTTTAAAATGAGCCGGACTCTGGTAAATATTTATGCTTCGGTAGGATTTGCTTTCCAAGGAAGCAACGAAACGTCCTCCAAAACTGGTCAAAATCTTCGTCTTCGCTCTCTTCTCCTTAATTCTTACTTCTCTTCTTCCTCTCAACTCCAAAACTCGCATTTTTATTCTCCATTAAAACCTTCGATCCACCTTTCAATTCCTACTATTCTTCCTCGATTCCAATGGCGTCCTCCACCAGCTCCCGCTGCCCCAATCCCTAGGTCGTCGTCACCACTCTCTTTCCCCCCCCACATTCTCCATGGAGCTGCCACAACGGCCCAAGGATCGCGTCCTCATCGAAGATCATCTTGGTCGCGTTGAATCCGCCCACTTCTGGTCTCGATTCGGCGGAGAAAGTCGAGTTTTTGAGGTCGGCATCGGTTGGGAATCGCCCGATCGAGTCGATTCACGTGCTTTCCGAGATTGGACGGGTGCTTGTGGTGTCCGACGGGTTGTTATTCTTGTTGGATTTGTTGCTAGCACAACCTGCGCGGAAATTGGGATTTGCTAAGGATGTGGTGGCAGTGTCGAAGAGGGTTCCCTGCGCAGAGCAATCAGGGCTCGGTCAGTTGAGCGATGGTGCTTCAAAAACTGAAATTTTGAGACCAGGACAGACGTTTTTGCAGAAATTGAGCGGAGGTATTAGGAGTAATGGAGTGAGTTCTAAGACTACTGAATCTCAAAAAGGAGACATTAGTTGCTTTCTTGCAGTTGCAGCGCCTAAAAGATTGGTTTTGTTGGAGTTTTCAGGGACTGGAACCACTGATGTGAATTCTGATACCGGTAATGTGTCTGTGCTCGTTAAGGAAATGCAGGGCATTGATGGGGTTAACACGATGTCATGGGTAGGAGATGCGATAATTCTTGGTACTTCGAATGGCTACACCCTAGTCTCTGTGCATAATGGGAGTATTACTCCATTATTCACTCTTCCAGAATCTTCTGGACCTCCTCTGTTGAAGTCTTTATGGAGAAGCAGAGAGGTGCTTATGTTGGTCGACAATGTTGGTGTGATTGTCAATCGTGCTGGGCAGCCAGTTGGTGGGAGTTTGATTTTCCAAAATGTGCCGAAGTCAGTTGCCGAAATGTCATCATACGTCATTGTTACAAGAGATGGCAGGATGGATCTAATTAGAAGGAAGAGTGGTGCTTGCGTGCAGTCAGTGTCTTTTGTGAAGGATAGTTTTTGTCGATGTATTTTAGCAAATGATGATCAGAGCTGTGGAGAAGTTCTTGTAGTTGCAACACCTTACGAGGTAGGTATGTGGGCTTCACCTTCTGCAACTTTGCACTGTTCGCTTTTCATATTATGGATGCTCAGCGATAATGAAAAACCATTTCCTAGTATAAAACCGCTGTATAATCGGTTTTGAAATAATATAAATTTTGTAATATAAATTTTCAATAATAAAAGATGGATGTTTACGAAAATGGTAGACATCCTTTTCCATCTCAGAAAAAAAACCAGTTTTGAAGTAGAATACTGCAGGGATGCATATTTTTGTTTCTGATCTGGTTCCTCATGTCATGGTCAAGCTATATTTATTGGTCTGTGTATTACTTGCTTTACATCGGTGCATTAGCACAGTGGTTTCTGAGTATCAGATGAGTGTGCCAATCAATTGTTTTAAACATAGAAGAATAATGTTGGAAATGGTGGGGAACGAAAGTTAACTGATTCTATGGAAAAGTATTAAGTTTGAGCATCAGTATGATTGAAAATGTTGGAAGTGGTTTCTTGATAATATGAAGTAACAATGATTAGTTTGTTCTAATAACAGAAATGCCAAGTAAAAACGTAAATTTAGGACAATGAGATGTAAACTAATATATTTTAGATAAATTTGTTTTTCTCTTTCTTTGCCTTGAGGAATGTGTTATGCAACCCTTGTACAAACTTTGATTTTAGAGGACTGATCATGCAAAATGCCACGCCTGTTTGGCGTAGTTGATGAAAGGTATCTAATGAACAGTAAGTGTTGAAGCTGATTTTGGAAGTAAAGAATTAAGTGTTTGGATAAAAGTGTTGATATTAGTGATAGCAGATATAATGTTTAGTAACAGTGGGAGGATAAGCAAAATGACATTTTTTTTTTCTTGAGAAAGCATCAAAATGTCTATTGTCCTTGAAGCAATTTAAACTTATACCAAATTGTTGAAAATATAAATTGAATCTTTGCCTGTCAGCTGCAGATATTACAGGGTCTGTCGTGCTTATATATGATTGTCTTGTAGATTTTCAGTTTTCATCTGTATAATCTTGTACTACCTTTTGTGTAAGTAGCATTTCTGTAGAACCTTTTCTTGTCCTCTGAATGATCTCAAATAACCATCAACTCTTTCTGTTCGTTTCTGAGGTCTCCTGATTGAAGTTTAAAAAATCACGTCTTCCTCATTTAACTTTCTCTCATGATGCCATCTTAGCTGAAATTAAGATGCAAAAGCTCCATTTTTATGCTATAGTTAGTTGTCTCTATATCTCGATATTTTTCTTTTCACACTACCATTTTACTTTTTGTTACTTCTCAGGCAATCTGTTTCCATAAAATGCCTCCTGAAGAACAGATCAAGAATTTGTTGAGGAAGAAGAATTTTAGAGAAGCTATCTCTTTGGTGGAAGAATTTGAATCTGAAGGAGAGATGAGCAATGAGATGCTTTCTTTTGTGCATGCACAAATTGGCTTCTTGTTGCTTTTTGATTTGCATTTTGAGGATGCTGTAAATCACTTTTTGCTCTCAGAATCTATGCAGCCATCTGAAATCTTTCCATTCATTATGCGGGACCCGAACCGTTGGTCACATCTGGTATATCTCTTATGTAATTCTGTTGATAATGACTTTATATTACATGTCAAAGTTGTAGAACTTCAAATGTTTTTCTATTATCTAGTTATACAAGGAACCAAAGAACATTTTATGTCTTCACTTCTCTTCATTATAGTATTATTTTCTTGTGGTAAAAGCATCTGCTTAAGTAATTTTGTAAATTATACACACATCTGATATTTTTTTAATGTGCCATTCTTTTTCTCTAGAGCTTTTAAGAATGCACATGTTTATGCTGGCGATTTTAACATGTTTATGGGAAATTACATTTAGGAGATTGTGCTTGGCTAGAGTTTTCACTTGGTCATTCCTCTTTCTCATGCTTGTGTTGGTTTATTGCTCCTAAAATATCCAGCCAGAATGTGCTTTCTGAACTACTTGTAATGGGAAGCTGCATTAGACAGACTTAGTAATCTTCTATTCCTCTTAGATTATCTTATTGGGGATAACATTTCAGGACTTTCTGACACAAAAATAAGATCTTCCAATCATTCATTTTTCAGTATGTGTTGTGTTTATTCACAGTCCTTGTGCATGTATGCTCTAGGTTCCAAGAAACCGCTACTGGGGATTACATCCTCCCCCTGTTCCTCTGGAAGAAGTCATTGATGATGGATTAATGGCCATTCAACGAGCTGTGTTTCTTAGGAAAGCAGGTATCGAAACTGCTTCAGATGAGGATTTTCTTTTAAATCCACCAAATCGTGCTGATCTGCTGGATTTGGCAATTAAAAGTATAATCAGGTTTGTTCTTGTGGGTGGGCCTTAGAATGATTATCAGGTTCTCTTTCTGGCTTGCTCTGTTAACATATATCAGATTGGTTGTTTCTGCCTTTCTGGTCTATCTTTTTATCATTTCTGTTTAATTGTATAAGTTTCTTCATATATTCCTTTTCTTTGAGAGGGAGTTTCTTCATGTATTTAGGTATCTAAATGCTTCTCGCGACAAGGATTTGGATCCTCCAGTCAAGGAAGGGGTTGATACTCTTCTTATGTATCTCTACAGAACACTAAATCTTGTTGATTATATGGAGAGACTTGCATCATCTGAGAACAACTGTGTCATCGTATGTATTAATCCGCACAGATTCAGTTTTGTGTCTAGTTACACTATTAGAATCACCCTCCATTAGATATTTTCATTAAGCAGTGTCATGTGTTGTTTGCTGCATTTCAATTGCTTGTTCTTTAATTGATTTCAAGTGCTTGTTAGAATGTATCTACAACCCAACAACTTGCATTGGTGTGCAGGAAGAATTAGAAACATTATTAGATGACTCAGGCCATTTACGCACACTTGCGTTTTTATATGCCAGCAAGGGAATGTGCTCAAAAGCTCTTTCAATCTGGCGAATCTTGGCCAAGAATTATTCCACGGGCTTCTGGAAGGAGTCGACAAGTGTGGTAGAGAATAGTTCCCAGGATAATGGCATGATTTCAAACTCGAGTTCGCAAACTGCTGCTTTAGAAGCATCAAAATTACTTCAGGAATCATCCGATGAAGAACTTATTCTGGAACATCTTGGATGGGTCTGTTAACTCAGAATCTCCATAAATTAGGTTGTGGTGTCCATTGTTATGAGATAGTCCTGACTTGATTAGTATCATTGTTTTTCATGTTAGATTGCAGATATTGATGAGGAACTTGCTATTCTTGTTCTAACATCTGAGAAAAGGGTCAATCAGCTTTCACCTGGTAATTACTAGAGCTCTACATGCAAGGTTATTAAGTTTTAGAGTTTAAGTAGATTCATTTTCTCTCTTGTAAATTCATATCGTGAACTCGTAGAGTTTATGCACCAAATAGTTTAACTACAAAATAATTAATATGCATTCAGAATACAAAACAATGCACATATTTAAGATCGAAATATAAAAAAACTAATATATTGCATTTGTATGACATAAATATGAAGTAATTTAAATTAGCACTATTACTTATAAGTACTGTGTAACTAACAACTTTGTAGTTTATTAAGTTAAAAAATCAATGAAAGATAAAAATGCACTAAAGTTGGTTACAAGAACTTCAACGCATAATATATTGTTTATGAGCTTCACTCGTAACTATTAATAAGTTAGTTAAACAAAATATTTTATATTTACATATCTGTTATTATACAAAATGTCCATGTGTCTACGTATAGAATCGTACAAACTCGTATAATATCACATAAACTCTATAAGAGTTTATATATTTTTTAAATTTAATTTCTGAGTATAATGTAAGAGTCTAAGTCATTCAAGGCTTTGTGTCCATTTGACTTGTTTTGCTTACATAAACTCTTACGAGTTTAAGAGAGTTTATTCTAGAGTTTTGACAACCATGCATAGTCCTCTTGTGCTTCTTTCTTCAATAGGTATTATCATGTTTCTTCACGGAAGCAACCTTTTAGTTTATTGCCTATCATAACAGAAGATTGGAGAAAACAAGTTGACTATAAATGTTTCTGGTTTATCAAGCAGGGGCAGTTTATTATCTGCAACTTTTTTATCAAAAAAGAAAATTATTATCTGAAACTTGCTACGTTTGAAGGAAATATATTTGCACTACACCATCAAGTGATTAGTTTAAGTAGTAAGTGGTTTGAGGCCCCATAAGGAGATGTCTCATGATCGAATTCTAGGAAGTGCATTTGTTGAATGGTGACAAAACTTTGACACTCCAACCTCCAAACTAGATTATCCAGGATCTGTTGGGCTTCTGATACCGTATTCACACAAAAAAGATGTTCCGACTACCATGATTTGATATTGATATCAACACTCTAAAGTTAGTGATTATGTGATGTACCAATTCTACATAGGGATAGGCCTTTATATAATTACTTTTTACGTAATTTTCTAATTTCTTATATCTCTTTGCGGTAGACTTATTGGCTTGTTGGGAATTAAACCTCATTGCTGGTATGCTTTTAACTCATAAGGGACAATTTTCAAAACGTCAGTTTACAGTTAGCAAATATTCATCTATTTCCCTGTCAAAAAATATTCATCCATTTTAAGTAATATTTTGATTAGTACTAACATCATTATCTTCTTCTCTCTTTTATTTTTTTGATGGTATTTACTTTCCTGCTCTTTTTTTGTTGGATTTATAACTGTCTTTTGTTTTTTCCTTAAAGCACAAATTGTGGTAATACTAATTTTTATGCTTTTTAATAATGATCTTATCATTTGCAGAAAAAGTTCTATCTGTTATAGATCCAAGAAAAATTGAGATCCAACAAAGGTATGCATTGGTCAATCCTGCATTTTGTGTTTACATTCAATGCCAAGCTTGCGGAGTTCTTTAATGCACTTTACATTTTATATGCTTGCGAATGCTCAAAACATGGTGACCTCCATTTATATATCTCTTTGTGATTTCACCCTCTTTGAGTAGTTATCTTTGTAGCTTTAGGTTCACAAGTCATATTGCACTTCTAAAATACTGTGTTTATTGGAAATGAATTTGCTTCCTATTTAACAAGCTACATTGAAGATCTTTGGAGACAATATTTCATCAAAATTATGACTTTTATCCTGTAAGTAAACTGATTGAATCATTGAAATATTATGTACCATTCTTTCATCTTGAAACTTTTGCTCATTTCTCGAGTATCATCTATAATTCATACAGATTTTTTTTTTTTTGAAAAAGTAATTCATCTTTAGAGTGTTGATATCACTAACTTTAGAGTGTTGATATCAATATAATTCATACAGATTTTTGTGGAGCGTGCCTTGAAATTTTTTTTATAAGAGGCCTTGAAAAAATTCACTCTGAGCTATACTCTTTTGAGTTTCTTTTTTTCCTTTTTAGGGAGAGTTTCAAATTCTTTTTATTGCATGTTATGCACGTTTCCTCTACTGTCATCAATCTGAGTAGACTCAGTTTTCTTTATGGGAGGGAGACTCAAAGTTGTTGTTATGGCAAGATTATTTATATCATTTTCTATATTCTTTTTCTAGGTTTTTGCAATGGTTGATTGAAGACCAGGAGTCTGATGACAGTAGGTTTCATACTTTATATGCTCTTTCCATAGCAAGAACTGTGGTTGAAGCAGCTGAAATGAGTGGTGATAATGGTAAAATCATTGATATAAGACAGCCAGAATTGATTGTTACAGATAGTCAAATAAATAATAGCCATACATATCCAGTTAGGAATAGACTGCAGATGTTTTTAGAGGCTTCAGATTTGTATGATCCAGAAGAAGTGCTTGATGTGATAGAAGGATCAGAGTTGTGGCTTGAAAAGGTCCTTTCCAGCTATCTAGTTTTATGCATTTTTAGGCCTGTTTTATCCTTTCTTATTGAATTTGCTCTATTTTTCTTACTGTTGAAAAATTGAAGAATAGACAAACTTGATATGTTTTTGAGATTATTTGTTGAGTTAAGTAGGCTATTGATGTTAATTCTTGATACTTAGAATCATATGTGTATATTTTGCTTGGTTTCATTCTGTTGTAACTTGTTACCATGTCAAGATACTCCTTAAAATTTTAAGTATTAAACAATATTTGTTTCTGTAATGCTATATGACTTCACTCCTCAAAAAAAAAAAAATGCTATATGACTTCATAAATTAGTTGATAATTGATATACTCTAAAACATTCAGTATAAACTGCAGAAGCAACATATCTTGATTCTGGTGGCAGGACTTGTCTAGTGATTTGAAATTTGATATTTATATGTTTTATTTTTCTGAAAAATATGATATTCATACATTAGCGAAGAGTGTCATAGAAGTCACCTACGGGTTCAAAATTTCATAATGTGGCTTTGGGTCCATATAAAGATGACGTACTTATCCAGTTATCAATGGAGATTGCTGGACGATTTGTGTTGGAAATGCTTTTTTTGGTAACATATGTTAAATGTACCGGAATTGATGAGTGATCCCGTATATTGATCATCAATTATGTCTTGCATTCACAAGTTCAGACCATGTCGTTGTAAAAAGGCTGATTGTATTCAAGTGAAATATATATCATCACTGAAAGTCACTTTCATGACAGGCAATCCTATACAGGAAGATGGGGCAAGAGTCAATGGTACTGCAGATTCTAGCCTTGTAAGAAACACTTAAATAACTTTCTCCTTTTGTATCTAAGAAGAAGATGAAACACTTGCTTTTAGAAACTAAACTCTTGTCTTTTTCAGGAAGCTAGAAGACAGTGATGCTGCTGAACGATATTGCACAGAGATTGGTAGAGATGATGCCTATATGCAGTAGGTTTTTCTGACACCTATTAGTTTTTAGTGGTTATGTTCTGTAGAAGGCTATCTCTTATTTTGTTTCTTTTGTCGCAGACTGCTCGATTTATATTTGGATCCCAAGGATGGGAAGGAACCCATGTTCAACGCTGCAGTTCGTCTTGTCCATAATCATGGCCTTTCCCTCGACCCTTTACAAGTGCTAGGGGTAACAAACTAATATCTAATTATGATTAAAGTTGTGACTTTGCTCTCATAAACAGAAAGCTTCCTTTGGTAGTTGTTTCTGATGGGATGAATTTTTCCTCTACAAATGAAGGAATGTTCTAGGTTTTTGTCATATATACTAATGCTGCTATCCACATTTGGATTTGTGACTTTGTTATTGTCTCTGGTATTTACCACATACAGTGGGTCCATGTCAAAGAGATCTCCATCGCATAATAATGGACAAAACCTATAAATGGAAGGCTTGGGGCTTTAATCTGCTGAGCGCCCTTTCATTTGGAGTCCTTAACAAAAACTTTTTAGTCCTTATTTCGTTCCCAGATGAAATTCTTTGCATAGATGAATTACCAAATATTCTTGAATTACCAAATATTCTTACATATTGCTTATAATTTATAGATATTTGCTTGAATTTCTTGCATTATATCCCTTTTCCTGTTGCAGAAACTGTCTCCGGAGATGCCTCTGCAGATAGCATCTGATACAATAGTGAGGATGTTGAAAGCACGAGTACATCATTATCGTCAAGCGCAGGTAGATGTTGCAAACAAATAAAGTTTTTTTTTCTGTTTCTTTCTATTGGAAAAGGCAGCCTTATCCTTTTTATCTAATGCCTGTGACATTAGTTCTGCTACCAAAAAATTTATATGTTAGCTATGAATTTAATAGTTTCCATTCATAGTATTGATGATAGGATGCCGTTTACCTGTCATGTTTTATATAAGTTTCAACTTTTATCACACAAGTCAATTTCATTTTAGTCTAGTCATGGAGAAGCGGAGGTATGACTTTTGTTTCATTAGTAAAAGCTCATTTGAACAACCAGCAGCTGTACTCTCATTGTGTCGACTTCTGATGTGGTACTTGCATGGCGCTGACATGCATTTGACATAATATGTGTTGTGTACCAATGTTGTCCTATGAGTGAATATTCAACATGTGTTCCAATATCACTTGCTTTTGGGGCATGACAAAATTTTCTGTCGGATTCGGATTATTCTTCTCAATGTTATGTTTCAACAAAGATAATCTGTTCAAGTTTGGTTTCCGTGCTAATTCTTAAGGTGGTGTTTGCCAATTGGAACTTGACAAGAATCTGAGCTGGTTCTGTCTAGTTTTCTCTTAATTTTGTTAAACGATGTGACGTTTGGCAGAACCGGAATCAAAACCTTAGGTCACGTGACTTGGGGTTCCGACTGTCGGGTCCCTGCTAAAAGTAAGAACCGGCCAATTCTGCTGCACCCTTTTTCCTTTTTTTATTTGGCAGTTTTGTCTCTCTTTTCTCCTTTCTTTTTTTTATTTACTCAATAAGTTTAATTTTAAATATTAACTTTTTATTTCAAATAATTATGAATTTAATAATTACGTCACTAGATTTTTAGTTGGTATTTCTTAAAATTGTTTTATGAAAATATTTAATTAATTTAAACGTGAGATTAAAATAAGTTTCATAAAATATTTTATTATATTATTCATGAGTTTGATTTTATATTATTTAACTTTATTTTGTAAGAAAACATTTTATTAATAATATAATTTTAAAATTATTAATTACTTCACAATATGTTTTAATTGGTATTTTTTCTTTAAAATTACTTTTATGGAAATATTTTATTAGTTTAAATGTGAGACTAAATAAGTTTCATAAAATATTGTATCATATTGTTCATGAGATTAGTTTTATATTATTTAAATTTATCTTGTAAGAAAATATTTTATTATCAATAATGTAATTATAAAATGGTATATTATTTCACTATATTTTTTAATAGGTTATTTTTAAAATTATTTTTATGAAAATATTTTAATAGGTTATTTTTAAAATTATTTTTATGAAAATATTTTATTATTTAAACGTGAGATGAAAATAAATTTAATCAAATATTTCATTTTAGTATTAATGAGATGTGCATTTTTCATTTAATGTATGCATTAAAAGCCTAAATTCGTAATGGCGAAAGGTAAAACATCAACTTCCTAAAGATCAAATATCTTATAATTGCATCATAAGAGTATCATACATTTTTAATCAATAGACTTCAGTAACAATTAACCTCTCCATAATCATGATTTGTTCTCATTTTTTATCAAACACCCATTTGAACCTATTTATCATCGTTACATTTTAGGTCATCCAAACACGATTAAAATCAATTTATCAAATCAAATTATTCATCGAAACCCGGAGAACCCCAGGTTCTACGTGCCAAATGCAGCCTAAAGTGAATATGTTTTATCAAAGAAATGAACATTTGCATAATTGTCATTTTTCACTCTTCCGGAAACAGGCTTATGCTGAGGAAGTTTCCTTCTGGATAGTGAAGTTTCTCGATCTTTTAATTTTAGCATTTTGAATACCCCCACACACATTTGATTATTGTTGTGTTTCTTCTGTGCCACATTTCGCAAGTAATACTAGGGCACTATTACCTCCTCATGTTAGAACTGTCTCTCTTTACCTCATCCTAAAACGCTTAAAATGATAAGTTTTGTGGTGCCAATTTAAACTGAAAAAAATCTATCTTTTTTTGTTGAGAGTGATATTCATCCTTCTATCTCTCAAACTTTCACGTTTCCTTCATTTGATTAACTCTATCATTTTTAATTAATGTCATCTCGAGGAAAAGAAAAAGGGTGGTGTCTGAGTAACCTTTGCCCTTTAACTTGCTCAGATCAAGCCATTGTTCTCTGGTTTGTCAAAAGTTAGAAAAAGAAATAGTATATTATGATATTTTAATATGAGCTAATTATGAAGCTCATTGCAGGTTATTTGTGGTTCAATATTGTGCATGACTGAAATTCTTTGTGCAATGATGATTCTTAAACAACTATGTAGTCTCATTACTGCACACGGGTTAAAGAATTGGTGGATGCATCCCATACGAGTGCTGTTTTGGCAGTGTACATCTATAAAGGGAGACTGTTGCTGTAAACTCACTTTGAAAGTTTTGGACCATTCTTGTGAGGTTTGATGGGTAACGTATTGGCAAGCAGATGGTGTTTTCTTGCTTGTTATGGCATGATGAAGTTGAGTGTGCATTGGCATATGAAGTATCAAAATATTTAAAATCCTTGGTATACAGCAAAAGTTCTGGTGGAACCAAGGCCATGACAAGTAATGTCATTGCTAACAGAGATGACCTTCAATACAATGTTTAGTGAATTAATTCTTCCAGAAACCAAATGCACTATCTTCTGCTGATTGCTTTTCTGAGTTTTCTTTCGGTAACTTGCTTTTATGAGTTTTGATATTCATGTCTGTTCAACTGTTTATATTCCTCAATAATATTGACAACAGTCACTCTGCTAAGCATTACCAGAGCTTCTACCTGAAAAGGAATGAGACTTTTTTTTCTTGTTGCTTGTGGTAGATTGTTAACAGTCTCTCAAGAGCATTGAATCTAGATGCACGATTGTCGAGGTATGAAGAGAGGTCAAGGAGTGTTCAAATAAATGACGAGAGCATCTGTGATTCTTGCCATTCACGGCTTGGTACCAAACTCTTTGCAATGTATCCGGATGATTCAATTGTCTGCTACAAGGTATGTCAAATTCTAGAATCATGACAAGTTTGACTTTTGGCTATGTAGATAAGAGAGGAATGCTTACAGCGTTTAGCTCATCAAAAGAATTGCAAGTGCTAATGAAATCAAGATGTAGGCCCCCTAAAAAAGGGAAATTAAGATGTCGAGGATTTTGACGCGTTGCATTTCTTGTGATATGCACAGAAGAACATCACTAGTTTCATTGTCTACATCTAGTCTTTAAAAGTTATCTTTTATGCTTAGAGTACAAACGTGAACTGACCAACCAGTCGCATCTCTGTGTGCTGCATAATATTGTATGACAATTTAGTCAGCTATTGGTGTCACTAGTATGATGTGTATATTTTGTTGTGCATGTTTATAAGCATGAACTTTAATTATCATTTCTAGCATTGTGATGTTGATTATCTGTTGTTGCAGTGTTATCGTCGACTTGGGGAGTCGATGTCACCTCATGGTCATAATTTCAAGCAGGATGTAATGTTTAAATCAGGATGGCTTGTTACCAGATAATGCTTTATTCTCCTACTGCACCATATCCCTCACCTGGAATTCAGTTACTTTGGACTGATGATCATGCTGTGATGCCATTTGGGCACTTCAATCAATGAAGCATGCAGAGACTTTTTATCAGTATCGGAGGCGTACTATTTTCGTTACAACACATATCGGAGTCCAAGAGGCAGATCAAGATATATTCGATTTTCCTATAGATTTGAGAAAAAGAGATTATAATTTCTGTTCCATTTCATATGAAAACTATTGTCAGACACAGCTTGATGTCCAAAAACTTGCAGCAACTTATTATAAAGTTTGCTGGGGGGAGCAGAAGATCAATTTTCTTTTTTTTCTTGGGAGGTAGGTAGTTATCCCTATACTGTAACAATGTGATGTGAAATTACAAATAAAGCTGTTTATCTGCTTCCTCTGATCCGTTGTTTACAAATGTTGAGGTCCATCATATGCATATCCAGTTGCTGTTCAATTGCAAAATTCCCATCCTTGTATGGATGTTTACTAATCTTTTGTTTCTGTCACAAATGGGTATTTACATCTTTCGGTGTCGTTTGGATGCAAGAACTTATGTTCTTGTTAGTTCCCAAGAACTAATTGATTAGACGGATAAATTCTGATTTGGTGTTTGGATGAAAAAGTGTAATGATGAAGAACTAAAAAGTTGATT
>LTAE01009762.1:0-17981 GCA_001647135.1 Pontederia paniculata
CTTATAGGCCTTTTAAGTCATTAGGGTTATATCTAATGAACTTGTTATTTTATTTTATGTCTCGAGTCGAATGAGCCTAAGACTCATGTTATGGGCCTTATGTTTGGCCATGGATATATGCCCACATGTGGCAAGATGATTATGGATTTCTATATGTTTCCGCTGCCTTGAGTTATATTATCAATGATATTATGTTTAAGTCTTCCGTTGCAATGTCTTTAATTGTCATCATGTCTTATAATATATATTTCAAAGCCCATGTAACGTCGTCGAAAAGCCCTAGCGGGCCCAGCCCACGGGGTGCGTTTCGGGGGCGTTACACTCATGCAAAAACTTAAAAGAAATAGGAGATCAATCATGTACAAACCCCTCTTCTCTTATGCAAAATAATTGGAACCTCAACGCTCCTATATCTAAAACATGTATTGTTATCCCCGAGATAATTGTATAAAAAATGAGGATAAACCGTTCCGGAACTCCTCATAGAACATATTGTCCACATTTTTGTACTCAATTGGATATATCATTTTCCAATAATAATTTTGGCTCTTAGTGACTTGGAGTAAAAAGTTAAGGGTTTGAATATAGAATGAAGTCTATTTATCTCACCTTTTATATCCCAATCAAAAATCATCAATGATATTGGTAACTTTCGAGAAGTACTTCATGTCAAAAGAAAAGGAGATTGATGTTTTTTCCCATCAGAATAGGATCTATGAACTTATTTCATTACAAAGTGAACTTTGAAGGCAGGAAGGTGATCCAAATTTAGGAAATATCGAATTTAAAGCAAGAAAACAAAAACTTAGCATCTATGGAGGGAAATTTTAACTTGTCATTTCTAGTTATAACCTATCAGAACAACTTATTTAATAAAATAAACTTTGAACACAACTAAGCTTGTGTTTGTTTCAAGGAAATTTAATTCAAAACTGGTATTACGTTTTTCCAATCACAAACTTCATCTCATGTCATACATATAAAAGATAATTAATTTTCAAACTTGCTTCTAATTTTCGACTCTACGACTTAGAGTTGCTGAGGTTAGAGAAGCTCTTAAGAAAATGGAGAATGGTAAAACTGTTGGACCGGATGGGATACCGGTTGAAGTTTGGAAATGTTTAGGAGAAAAATGTGTGTTGTGGTTTTGTAAATTGTTTAACGAGATTTTACGATAAAAAAATGTCTGATGATTGAAGAATAAGTACGTTAGTTCCTATTTACAAAAATTAAAGAGGATATTCAGAATTGTGCAAATTATAGACGGATTAAGCTTATGAGTCATACAATGAAGTTATGGGAAAAAGTGATTGAACATAGGTTGAGAGTGGATACTAATATTTTTGAGAGACAATTTGGATTCATGCCAGGAAGATCTACTACAGAGGCGATTTATTTACTAAGGGGAATGATGGAGAAGTATCGAAGTAGGAAAAGAGATTTACATATGATTTTCGTTGATTTAAAAAGGTGTATGATCGTGTACCAAGAGAGGTACTCTGAAAAGCCTTACAAAAGAAAAAAGTGAGTGTTGCATATATTAAGATTATACATGATATGTACAATATGTATTGCAATTTCACGAATAGACAATTTAGAGGCGATTTGGAAGTTAGGCTAGGAGATGATATAATTTCTCAAGTGACAAAGTTTAAATATTTAGGTTCAATTATAGGACAAGATGGGGAGATTGATGATGATGTTAACCATAGAATTCAAGCTGGTTGGTGTAAGTGGAGGAAGGCTACTAGAGTCCTTTGTGATAGGAAAGTACCCCCTAAGGTTAAAGAAAAATTCTACCGCACTGCTATAAGACCAGCAGTGTTATATGGTAGTGAATGTTGGGCTCTGAAGGGACAACATGAACATAAAGTGGGGGTAGTTGAAATGAGGATGTTGAGATGAATGTGTGGTCATACTAGAAAGGATAAGATTAGGAATGACTATACACGTGAACGAGTCGGAGTGACCCCTATTAGCGAGAAGATGGTAGAGAATCGTTTGATGTGGTTTGGTCATGTCCAGAGAAGACCATTAGATGCGCCAGCAAGGAGGGTAGAGCAAACAATCTAAAGTCCGATTAAAAGAGGGAGAAAGAGACCAAAGCGGGCGAGCTAATAGAAGGAGATCTATTAGCGAATAATATACCTAAAAATTTGGTTACTGATAGAGCGCAATGACGTCGTATGATGTATGTAGTCGACCCTATCTAGTGGGATAAAGCTTTGTTGTTGTTGCTGCTTCTAGTTGTACAACCAAATATGGAAAAAATAATAATTTCCCCGAAAAATATTTTCTCAGGATTATATTTTTCTTCCTAACTTGTTTCGATATAAACAAAAACTCTTGATAACAAAAAATTGGCTTGTAGATTGATTTTATCAGATAGGCCAAATGAAGCTTTTTCAATTACAAATCTCAAATGGCAACAACAAAGTTTCCTAGACTTTCGTTTGCAACTTATGATTTTCTTTTGCAATTTCCTTTTTCTATTTGCAACTTATAGAAAAAGAGAAAAAAAAAATGAAAGAGAGGAAGACAGGACAAGAGTCAAGAAAGGCAAGTTCAATTTCCAACTTGACCAGCTTCATTGTCCAAACTTTTGGAAAATGGTTCTTAAATTTGTTGCATAATTTTGAGAATACATCAACATATATAAATGATTTGTGGCTTATGTACACATACCAAGAAAAATGTGGGACAAGGCCTCCTGCTATATTGACATCATTTATGCAATGAGATCATTCCAGAATGGGAGATTAAATGGCAACTTTATAACCCCCGATGCAACCAAGAGGAGCAAGATCCACACTGGTAAAATACTCAGGCACACCAACAATATTGTCCTTTGCCCTGTGCAATTATCATAAGATATGTCATTCCATTAGTAGGTGTGGCCAAATTATCCAAAAAAAAAACACTTAAATCATAGATAGATATATGCAAAAAGAATCATGAAAATGATGATGAAAGAAAAAAGAACTGCAGTAGAATTTAAGGAATAGTTCCAAGTTCAGAAGAGAGGTTTAATCAGGAATCAGCATGGATGAATTATACAACCATGACTTCATTCATCTAATATTCTCTCAACCATTGACTTTTGTGATTATGTGGATAGGAGAATGACATTTGAATAAGAGGTTTGCCAACTTTTGATCCTTCCATCATCATCACCATAATGTTTCCTTTTTTTTTCTTGAGAAATTCATCATCATCATGTTATCACTCATGTAAGACTCAGGTGAGAGTAGAATGCCATTGTAATCACTTAAGATTCATCATCATATGAGTTTTCATAAAGTTAGACATGGACAATCAACAATCCTATTTTGCGGACGAGAGTAGATAAAAAGCAGAAACCTATATACATAAGCTAATATCCCCAAATCTGAGTTATAATAGGCATCATAGATGTCAGGTTACAAAATTCGCCTAGTTTATACTCGCAAAAAACCTTAGTGAACAGAGAAGAATGAAAAGGGAGAAGTTTGAAGGACTGAGGTATTTGTAGGCAATACTGCATCTGCATCGACCAATAAATATCATCACATAAAAAAAAGAACAAGAAAGATGGTTGGAAGATAGATTATTTTTATGTTGAAGGGAAAATGGGAAGATAGATTATACTAACATATAATCGAGATGTATGTAAAATGAAAAGAACATCAAATAAACCGCCACTTGCCCAGACAAGCAAAAACCTCAATATGTCAACCTTCCAATTCAATGAAATCAACATGCAAATATAAGTAGCTCTTCTACAGCAACATAGTCCATCTTCCAGGATACTATGTTGATCATAATGCACCTAACGGTATGCAACTCATACAGTAACTCAAAAACCACTGAGGAGCATGGATAACATAGCTTCAATGTACAGTATAAATTCCTAGTTTGTAAACTTCAAACAGTTTTAGTGTAAGGAAGCTTTTCTTACATTACACCTGTAAATCTGCTTATATGGATAGCATGCTTAATCTGTATTGTTACACTTGTAAATCTCCACAGTATATAGTAGAAATGGATGACTACCACAATGAGTAATCATCCTTTGCACCATAAGAAAGGTCCTACTAGGATACTAAGTCGATCATAATGCACCTAATGATAAGCAACGGGCTCATACAGTAACTCAAAAACCACTGAGGAGCATGGATAACATACCTTCTCCGCATTGAACTGTTTCTTCTTTCTCATCTATAAATAAGTTTGAAAACCCTTTTTACAGAGAGAGAAAGCATGGCAAGTCACTAGCAGTTTGCAATTATAGATATAATGGAAAGAAAGGATGAACATTTGATAAAGTATTCCCCCAAATCACAGTAATGATGTTCTGAGTTTTCATGGTAAATTTCTGTTTAAAACAATCCTAATATTCGTAAAGTACCATACTTAAGGAAATGGTGATACCATTCATATTGTGGTGCTAGTGACATGAAATATTACAAGTTTAACCAGTCACATGTTGCCTCGCCCTTTTCCTCATCAATGGAGCTTGTTAGCTCAACCTTTATCATATCCTAAGTGGTTCAAGTGCTTGCTCCCTCTTCAACCCATGATCCTTTTTACCAATCCTATGTTTTCACATTATGAAATGGTGATACCATTCATATTCTGGTGCTAGTGACATGAAATTTAACAAGTTTAACCGGTCACACTTGTTGCCTCGCCCTTTTCCTCATCAATGGAGCTTGTTAGTTCAATTTTTATCATATCCTAAGTGGTTCAAGTGCTTGCTCCCTCTTCAGCCCATGATCCGTTTTAACAATCCTATGCTTTCACAATCGAGTACTGATATTTCCTGTCACAGCCAGATTCATTTCTCATGCTGTTTGGGGGTCTGGTCACTCATCTCCTCTTCTAAACAGCATATTACTTTGTATCTTGCTTACACATACAATAAAATTATTACAGCTGGTCTCCCTATCCAAATTATCTTCTTGTAAGCCTGTCTTTTCTAACAGAGAATTGGTGTGTTCTGACATCATTCAGTATTCAAACATGAAATAATCCAATAAAATACTCCAAAACAACTAGATAATTTTTGTATTACACATGTTTTTTTTTTCTTCTTTTCTTCGTTCTTTCAATAAATTTCTGCTAAGACTAACAAAGAGAGCAGTGTTTCCATGGTACCCGACAGCTCGTGTGGCTCGGTGCGGTCGACCATCCACTCGGCAGCCTCCCGGATCTTCCTCTCGACCGCGCTCTCCGGCTGTCCGATCGGCGTCCGCGATACCAAATCTAGAAACGAAGAAGAAGAGGAAGACGACGACGAAGAAGAAGACGGCGGAGGCGGCGACGCGGGGGAGGAATAGGGTGTTCCGGTGGGTGTCTGAAAGGAATCGGAGGTCACGCCGATTGCCCTCTGGACCTCGGCAACGGAAGGCTTCTGCTGCTGCTGCTGGCGTTGCCGGGAGGGTGAGCCATTAATCTTGGGGGAGGAAGGCTTCCTGGATGCTTTGGCGGCCATGACCGGGAGATGATACGAGCAAAGGGGTCTCACAACTGTTGCCATTATCCCAACTCGTGCGTCTGATGCTTCGTGATGCTTTCTTATAAGCACTCCCTCATCGCCGAAACAAAAAAATAAAAATAAAAATAAAAAGAGAAAAGAAAATACTTACTGGATCTGGGTTTACCACAACCGTTTGTGGGCCTTCATCTAATGCAGGCCCACCAAATTATTAAAAATTAAGATTTAACACTCAGCTTCATCTGGATCGTTAAAGATTATTTTATTATAGCAATGGGATTGAATTCCTTCTCACCTAAGGAGGTCTCAAATTCGAGTCCTCTAGGCACAAAAGATTTCGTTAAATTTCATCCACCGTAGTCAGGTGCTCAACTCGGTGCGACACAAATTAGTTGAGTGTTATAACCCCGAATATTATGAGGCAACAAAAAAATTTCTTTTATTATTTAATTATGCAATTACAAATCGAATGAACTGAGAAATCGTTGACATAATATTCATGTACATATCTCATAAACATTCAACGTTAATGAGTGCGCAATAGAGGATAGATTAAGTGAAATTCGACTCAGGTTGATTTTTTTTTAATTGAATATTGAAATTAGATATGAAGACAAACCCAAAACAGAAGTATTGTTTAATATTAAAACTACTTAAAATTTTCAAATGAAATTAGTACCTGTTACCATTAATATTATTTACTTTAAGCACCATTAGACTCAGTTTTTATTTATTTTCTTTGAATTCCAACAAATTAAAAATATCATGGAGATTAAATTCAATGTCCTGTCCGATTAAATCAGGATTAACCCAAGGAGAACATTATGGGCAAAAGGAGCAAAAGTTCAAAGCTGTAATGCTATGTGCTTCAGCAGTGAGCGCGTCAACTACATTGAATTAAACCGAGGAAAGTGAGAAATGTAAGCATATGTTTTTTTTTATCGTTTAAATATAATAACTGAACAGCATACAATATTCTATGGTACAACAGTATCAATTAAATGTTATTTTATGGTACAACAGTTGAAAGCTACTTCAAGATGAAGGTTTGCTCAAGATACAATCTCGCGTCAATTAAAACCAAGGCAGTAGGATTTTGCAGTTTTTTCTTCTGCAGTGACACCACCTGATCTGGAGTTGAGCCCTGGGATTTGACAGCGGAGCTTGTGCAATGGAAGAACAATAACCTTCAACTTTTTCCAACAATAAAATGAATGACCAAGCTACTGTTACATGAAGACCAAATGACCTGCAAATCATTGATTAACCATCACAAATATGTACAAAAAAAGTCTAAAAATAGGGTTTCAAATAGCCCTTACATCACGAAGTTATTACATTCATTTGTAAATTGGATGTCAGAGAAGAGTTACATTCTCATGGAGGTCCACAGTATAAACTACTTGTTAAGTGTTTTTCCTCCTGTTAGGTTGATAATGTTTACATCAAACCTGACCTTATAAATAGGAAATAATTTAGATAAGTATGATCAATGCCTGCGAGGTTGGGAATAGGGAACATAAGTATAGCCATTCCTTTTTTTTGCATGGAGACTGTTTCCTATATAGATATTGAAATGCCACAATTTACCTAAGTCCAAAATTGCACGCTGGAAAATAAAATTATATCTAATTAGTTAGCAGAACACTGAATTTGCTATTGGAAGGGCAGGTATTCTGTTAAAAGTGGATTCTCTTAACTGTAGCTATCCTTTTCCATCAAATGAAAAAATGCCCTTTTTCACATCTAATTTAGGAACCCCCCTGGAAACTTGGGAGATACAGCGAAGTTCCTAAAAAGATAAATTATATTATTAAACGTCTATTAAACAAGCAGTCTTGCAGTCCATACAATTTTTCAAGAAATCACTAAACTGAAAACAAAAAGAAGGGAAGCTGGTTTTATATTACCTTAGCAGTCGGGACCTATTATGCAATCATATAAAGTCCCAATCTTCTTTTTCCATGTCAAGAACATCTACATGTCCATCCACATACATTATCTGCCAAATAAAAGCAAGGAACAATTAGTGAAAAAAGGAATGAGTGAAGAAAGTATTGATGACTCGATATTCAAATAGTAATCAAAGTTCTTCCTTACTGTATGTTTCCTGGAACAACAATCAAAATCGGATATGAATCCTCCATAGTACCTGAAAATTGATGAACTTTAATATTCTCTAGCAGTGGGGGAAGTGAATGGGGGGACAGAAATAAGAAAGTATCAGATTCTTTCAATGGATAGCTAAAGTCCACCAAGTTCACGATTTGAGGCTTGATGAAATCCATTACACTCTGAAACTAAATCAAATTATGTAAATATTGATTGGCTGTAAGAAAAAAACTTTAAGCTGTAATTTATAAGTAAACTACTGCAGCTAATCAACTAATGTGGGAGTATGTGATGTCAACCCTAAAACTACGAACTAAAGTCTAGTAAACTAAAATAGCATAGTGCATTCATTCATCCACGCTGTTGAAGGATACATCAACATAGGCACTTAATTAAAGCCCAATAAAGTATGAAATACAGCCTATCACTAAAGCACGACATTTATGAGTTATCGTCATAAATGAGTATAAATCTAAGTAACTAAGCTCAGCACCATTCTCCCCAGACAAAGATTTTACTTCCTCAAGTCGGTACCAGAAGGCTACATCCATGCAGCCATACTCTGCAACTATAGTCTAGTTATCGTTGCAACATATGAAACAGGAAAAATCTCCGACAAACCAAGAACCATTGAAATGCTCCTTGCCAGGTAACATGATATTGTGGGTTGGCTATGATACCCGCTTGATGTAAGCCCTAAACTAAGGAACTAAGATTAATACACTGAATTTGAGAAAAAAAAAAGATCACTCGTCCAAGCTGTCATCATATGAAGGTTATATCACTTCATATAAGGACTCAAAATCTCAATAAAGTAAGAAGCTATAACATATCACTGTACCAAATAAGTTTTAAGACTTATCACCAAAAAAGGAAATCGAACAACATAAATCTAACTGATTTTCCTGCACCACAATGTTATTAGAAAATATTTAATGCCTTGCACTTAGAAACGCAAAATACTAGAGAATATTGAAGTAAGCTGTATGCACACCAATGAATTTTTCAACAACATGATGAATAGGTTATGTAATATCATATTTGAACGATATTACAACAACAGACAATATAGAAATTCACCTTTTATCCCTTGAATTCCATACACGAATTGTCTCCCCTATGCAATTCTCAAAGTTGGTCTTCCTCTTATGAGGAAGCACATAATGTGCATTTCCTAAGTTGAAACAGTGAAAATAAGGCACAGTTAGTGATGGTTGGAACTTGGAAATATTATATCTTAAAAGATGGAATCAAGAATGGATTTCTTCTCACTGGGTCTGTTGCCTAGCTTTTGTCTACAACTACGAGTACCGCAATGACAAACTTGATCCGCTCCAAATTGAACAAACCTGCAGACCAACAATACACGGAAATAGGATGGAATTTAATATGGAATTGAAGAAAATCAGGGGGCATTTAACCATGCAAAAGAAAAGGAAAACATAAAGAAAAAGAATTATTTCAGGCTAAATAATGATCACGGAAACACACTTATAGTCATAAGCCAATTCTTCGCCTCTTTTTATGTCACGAAGGGCAAATATTCCAACTCTAGTTTCACCATCAACTCTCCTATAACAAAGCATAAGAATATATATTAGGGACTCACACCATACTCGAACAAGAAGAACTTGGAAAAGGCCACCAAGAATAGCATGAAACCATTTCTGCATCTCGGTATTGGGTTCACAACTGTGGTTTATAAATCTTGATTTATTTCCTTTGTATGTAGCATCAATCACCATATCATGTGAAACCTCACACAAATAGAAGTTGGTATCTCCACGGTGCTTCATCTCCCAAAGTCTTTCCTCACAAGCTTTGTCATCCAAAACTGAAGAAAGATGAGAGAAAATTACTATATGTACAATGTATCACTTAATTACCAAAAACAAGAGGCAACTTGATTGTGCTTTCAAAACAAAGTGAATAACAGGAGGAAGGTACCTTCTCCAACATATTCTATCACAAAACTCCCTTGTTTAATGTCTTCATCTGCTACCAAGCCAAATCCACATTTTTCTGTCTAGAATAGAAAAGATCATGGAAAGGATCTGATGATATTTTACTAGGCAAATAGTTGCACATTTTCTTCAGTGATCAGAAACTTAGGAATCATATCATTCCAAATTGCATTCACAAAAAAAGTAAGACAATGATGAAGCAAAATCACATCGAATGCTTTGATGTTAATAAAAGATTAAATTGACTTATTAGATCCCGGACAGAGAAAAAGTATATACATTGCAAAAGAAAAATAAAAAGGATAAGAGTTTCTAAGCCATCCTTAACAAAAAAGAGTTTCCAATGTAGACTGCATATACATGCATCTATATAAATAAGAAATTGATTTCATATCAGCCCTTTTAAAATAACTGAGGCATTTAACAACTATTTGGCATATGAGAGGAATGAGAAAGTAGTTGGATTGGCTAAGAATTTGGTACAGTACTATTCTTAGAATTTTATTTCATTGTTTAAAATGGTAGACTTCCTTCCAGATGGGCTAATAATTGAACTTCCAGGTACATCAATGCCCAAAACTAAAAAAAATAATATAATTGAGGAAGCTTGTCAGAGTTTCTCTGCATCATTTCACATGGAATCCTCCAAAGAGAAAATATGATATATGTAAGATCTTGATAAGGATGTCATTTTTTTTTAACAGAAAAGATGCGTGAAATCACATCTTTCTTAAATAAAGAACACAAGATAACAAATATATAACATGTAATAATTCTAGAAGCTTGCACATAGATATTTTGAGATGAGGGTCCAGTCAATACAGGTTATTATGTAAATTTGTTGGATGCATCACATCTTTTCAATTTTATCATCAAGTCCAGTTTTCAATGGACAAGATAAAAACATGGTAACGTTTACTCGACCTGCCATGAAAGCATTAGCTTCATTACGGATTCAACTATAAATAAAGTAAAAGCAACATGAATATGTTTATTAAATTTATTGATCTGGTTACCATCATACTTCAAATTTCAAAACTCTGCTACCAAATATTTGAAAGGGAACATGGACACCAAAAGTATGTTTTTTCTTTGACTGGAAAACAACATGATTTTCATTGCGAAATGACATTTGGCAGGTGCAAAACCATGCCTCATATGCTGCTTTTTGCTCTCACATAAACATGAGAGATCTCCAAAATTAACATGGTCAAAGGCAAGTCTAGAGGAAGGGTGAAATGATAATCTTTGTAAAAAAAATTAATCAAAAATTGTCTTTCTTTTTTATGGGCAAAAGGATGACTAGTGTTGTCTAGTCATCCATGTATATATAGATATGTGTAATGTCAACGAAATTGTCTTAAAGGATACAAATAAAAAAAAACAAGAAATGAGAACCTTTATCATGGGATATAATTGACATAACATATTCAGGAATTATAAACATCACAAATATTTATTTGTCTTTGAAGTTATCAGCCTAGCAGGAGGTCCTTAAAGCTATAATTTTAATTGAGAAAAATGGATACGTAAAGCACATTGCTCTACACCCAGTGTATACCTGTTTTTACCTGTTCAATTGATCCAACCATTATCATTTTTTTTAAAACTGAGTTATCATTTTTTATTAATAGAATAGCGAATTAGATCGTGATCATAACTATCAACGGCCATGATCAAGCCTTTTTTTATTATTTTGTTAATCTAACGGTCACAATTTCTTTTAGTTTTATATATCATTTTGGATTGTTGGATTAATCAGATGAACATATATTTTTTTGAAAGGGAGATGAACATATATTATTTCATCTTACAAGTTAGATGATGCATTTGATCATTATGCATGATCATCTAATTAATCAAATGAGAATACATGTGCTATACACCGAGTGTAGAGCAGAGTGCTCAATATCTTATTTACCTCATTCTAATTACCTAAACTATTTCCTTTTTCTGATGTTAGTGATGCTTCTACATAGTTTTAATGATGTTCTCTAGGCATCCAGCTTTTATTTTTAACTAAATGGTCAATTGGTTACAATGAGCTATATGATCCTCTAAGGATCACTGAATGATTATGCTACAATGGCAAAATACTTGAAGGAAAAGCATGTTTTTGAAATCTTCAGAACCATAAGGAATATATTTCAAAGGAAAGGTTAATCTGGATGTCTACATATAGCATTACCATCCTGCAGCGCAGTAACATATGCAAACTTCTAAAAATTCTCACAAAAATGTAAACTTGAAACACTGACAATGAAACCATGTGCAGAAACTTTCAGTATAAGAGTTCCAACATGACCAATTCATCCTTTCCACATGCAAATATGGAATAACTCATATCCGGTTCTAATCAAATGGCGGCCATTTGCAGAGATAAAGATCAGTGGCTTATCAATATTAGAACTTTTTGAAGCTTGTGAGCACAACTTCTACTTACATTTTTAGTAAAATCCAATATACTTGCTCGTCTTATATCTTATACCAGCCTTGGAACGAAATCTTTATAACCGTTCTTTGGCAGTCTCTTCCATGTATCTTGACTATCATGATCCATTGATCAATGATCACAAGAAACAGCAATGGCATCTCTCTATGATAAGTGTAATGAAATATTGATCACAGTCCTCCAACAGTGGTGACTTGCCTCCTTTAAACTTTTTTCAGCTTTGTGCTCAAGTAATCTGGAACCTTGACCTCTTAGTCATCCCAATTGTTCTTTTCAATACTAAGCAATATCCTTCCAACTTAAGATGCATCTATTCTTTTTTCAATTTAACTGAATAAGCTGTCAAATCATTTTTGCCCAGCAAAAAAAAAGAAAAAAGAAAAACCTTAAAGCCGATTGAAGTCTAAGACACCCATATTTGTAGGTTATGGATACCAATACTCCCTTGTTCTAAACAAGTCACAATTTTGTTTTATGTTTTTTTTAAGAAAGCAACTTTGTTTTATGTGACCAGATGTAGGAATCAGATCATAGGTAGGACATAACAGCCCAAATCTCCCTTTCAAAATAATAATAGCATGACTCTGGAGAAAATTGCAGACTCATTCCTACACTAGGCACCTTCCCCAGAATCTGTTAGACTCGTTCATGACCATGTCCATGGCTTCAGTCCCACATGGAACTCAGAGAGGCTAATCTCTTGGAATGTAGTGGATGATACTTATATACTAGCCAACGACAAGAATCCTTTGTCAAACAACCCTTGGACGAGGAAGAAATTAATATAATGCACCTCTTAATCATAAGAAGCAATTAAATTAATGCTGAACGCAATGATCCGTCATTGATCAAATCAATCAAGGGTGCAGGTGTGAATTGGCCAATTAGTATGTGTGATTGCTAGACAGAAGCAGCTTGAAATCAGAACTTTTATCTATATAATGGGCAGGTCACTAGTTTCACATGGTTCATATACCTCTCAAAGTCTAAGATTTTTGTTTGACTTCTGAGACATGCCAGGGTCCTCACTAGAGCATATAAGGTGAGATGTGCACCTAGCACGGATATGTCATGTGCGGACATAAACATTGACCCCTCAATAACAGGAGCTTTATGGAGCTCATTTCAAGCACTGGGGCGTAGGGCAACCAGGGTGGAGTGAGGTGCAACTTAGATAACATTGTGCATCAGATTTTTCTTATTGGGAAATGAGGCATAGGATAGTTTTATGTGGTGGAGGTTTCCACACCCACTGTGGCCTTTTTTCTTGTATTTGGCTTGCATACATACTTGTACATTTATTATGGTTAAAACTTTAATATAAAACATGATGACTACCCAAGCTTCTTAGTCATCATTACCTTCGTAAGAAAAGGTCATGAAATATTCGAAGACTTAAAAAGGTAATAGAAGAGCAAGTACAGACGAATCTAGCACCGTCTCCAAGACATGAGTCAGAACAAAAATTGACAATACTACATGAGAGTTCAGATAAGTAGTAATCCTCCCTGAATGCTATTTTTTTTACAAAGGAAAGAATTACTACTAAGCTTGGGTAGTCATCATGCTTAGTATTAGAGATTTAAACCATACAAATGTACAAGGCAGTGTATGTATAGAAAGCCAAATAGAAAAACAAAGACAAAAACCCTTCGTGAGTGTGGGTACCCGCCAAGCAAAACTATCCTACCCTCTACTACCAGAAAGCTACTAATTCAAACATTATAATTCTGGGTGCAAAATGTAAGGTCAGATAGATGGACCTGAAAACATGAAGTATGTAGCTAAGCATTAAATCATGTTAAAATATCTCGTTTTCTGGATAGCAAGGCTATTGTCCGATCATTTTGCTCTAGTGAGTTTTCTTTGCAGAACATCCTGCGATTCAATTAAACTTTGCCGTTGTTGACATATGGTTCTATTTGGTAATCAGTAGAAAAAACAATGGTATATTGCCCCAAATTTGTAGTACCACATTATACTGAAACGATATATGGTATGTTGGATAGTTCATTCTTTTGCTTCCATTCTGCTTCAAATATACAAAAGATATAAGACTACCTTTAGAGGCTGTCAGGTTCATCGCATGCTATTTTGATGGTAATTTAAAATGTCGTGCAGTTAGATGGCTACAATAAAAATTTCAAGCAATCCCGAATATCTACTCCCTAAAGTAATCTTTTTTTTAAGAGGGGAAAGGACAATCACAAAGTTAAAAGTATGAAGTGAGAGAGCCTCGAACTCTCAAAACGAATGATACCGCGCAATGACAATTGTCATCACCTGATATGACATAAATTCGAGAATATTTGCATATTAGAATAACCATTTTAAGATGTCACTGAACATGTCTATCAATTTTGTCACATCAAACTACACCATAATTATATTAGCTTGTTATATAACAATATAAATCTTCACCAAATAACTCAAGGAATTAATGCATCAGAGAGTGTTTAAAGAATAATTAAATGAACAGAAAATTTGTAACACTTTTTCCCTTTATCGAGGGAAGAAAAACTGTAACAGAGAAAGAAGCATATACCTCAACTAATTTCATTTTCTTCACAGTTCTGTTTTGGAATGGTCTATTCAGGCATTTCTTGCCACATTTGCAACTAGATGAACAACAAGAGAATAGCATCCTGTGTGAATAATTTCAAATCATTATTTGGCTTCTGAATCTCAATTTATGCATGTACAGGAATACAAATCTGGTTTCTACATCTTCATGAGCTAGTAGCAAGTAAAATTCTCTGAGATACCTAAACGCAACGATCCAAAAATTGGATAGATAAGAAATGCAATGAAGTAAAAGCATCAAGAACAAGAAACGAATGATACTTACGCGCAATGACAATCGCCATCACACATAGTTGTAGATCCAGAGGATGAAGTGCAGGAACAGAATATACCATCATCCTCAATTCGCCTTTTGGTCAGATGCACATCTTAGTATAGTGAAGGTCAACAAAAATATTTTTGAAAAACGACTAGTAAACGGCAAACAAATGAATGAAGAATTCCCCAGCTACCAAGGATAAGAGAAGGGAGCATATGCATGCAGCCTTCTCTGCTCCTGCAAGAAGGCTGTTTCTGTGGTAAGACCGAACATTTTTGCTTAACATAAATGTACAAACCTCAATAATATCAATAAATAAACTAGTTGCATCAACACTGAATGAAGTCTGCTATATGCAACACCTATTGAAATATATGACTGAGACAAAATGACATAGACTAAGAAACTAGAGCTTGACCAGCACCTAAACAAGGAAACAAGGAAACACAGGTTAGCACATGAAAACCAACTGAAGAAAGCAGAACAAAAAGAATATTAATATGATAAAATTTTCAATAAGGATACTGCGTTTTATTGCCATATATTGTACAGATTTCCATTTTTTCATCCAAGAGGGAAGGTCAAAATCTACTTGACTCCCTAGTTCCTTAACCAATCTCTCAAATATCAGCTCAGTGCTCCCGTGACTTTTGCCCTGTTGTTCAAAGAAAAAAGAGATTCTGAAAATGGTCCAAATTGTGGCAACCAGAAGAAGTAATCAGATACTGAATTTCATACGGAATTTATCTTCATAGGGAAATATGTATATGTAGAAAGAAAATACTACACAGTTTCAACGTCATCATCTTCCAAGATCATTTGAATAAGCATACTCCAGCACAAGAAGCAGGGTCCCGAAAAGATCGCAATCACAAAGACTATGACATTTAGTGTAAACACATTATACAGAAATTTAGTATATTCATATATAGAAGAACATAAAGGTAGGGAATACTTCAGAATCCTAAAAGAAAGACAAAAGAAATATCCCATACTAGTTTCAACTCTTTTTGGATAACTGAACAGGGCTAGAGGCCCCAGGCCTCGATTAGAAATTAGCCAATATAAGCTTCTTCACAAAAGAGAGAGGCTATCCCCGGAGGACAAAAGACGAGAGTGTCACAAATCCTTCCCAAGATTTAAACTTTAATTGAACACTTCCAAGCTGCAATCTCTCTACAATCAACTTTCACAATACCTTTTTCCGGTGCAACTGAGCCTAAATCAGTGTCTTCTGATGCATACGCGCGCACACACACAAGGTAACAAAACGAGGCTGAGGTAACAGGAATGTTCGTCATACCAAACTAAAATTGCACTGCTCCCCCAAATTAAGCGAAACTTTGAAACTAAAGAACCGAAAGGAGCAAAATTTAAGGAAAATCGCCACTTAAAAGTTCAAAAAATTCCAAAGAAACACACATCAAGAACCCTAAAAGAACCCAGGAAAATTCCTTCTTGACTCAACACAGCAGCAAAATTCCTGAACGAGATACGAGACATGGATCGTACAAGATTCAGCATCAAAATTAGGGAGGAGGAGGAAGGGGATGTTACCTTGTTCTTGACCGCCGGCATGGTCTCCTCCTTTCTCCGCATCGAAGAGTTTGGAGATCTGGATAAAGAAGTTGGGCGGGGACTTGGGAAGTTTGGATTTTGGAAACCAACATGAGGATGATGAGGCAGTCTCGTTAATGGGCTCGCGTTCGACGTCCCATTTACTGATGGCCCGATCACTTAACATAATAACTTTGTATATGGGCCGACGCATGACAAATTTCCCGGCCCATCAACTTCACTTTTTATTTCTTTTTATTTTTATTGTTTTATTCATATTCGAACTCAAAGGCCCCGTTTGGTTGGGGAATAAGGTCAAGATTAAGACCTTTGAGAGAGGAAAATAACACAGCCTTGCTGCATGAGAAAAGTAGCCGAGGAGCAGGAAACTTGGCTATCTTCGATGTCGTCGGCGACAGGTTTTCCGGTGGAATTGTTGCCCATTCGTTTCCTCGGGATTTTGAGTTTAAGCCGACGGACGAATGAGGAGCTGATATTGAATTAGACGGAGTCAGAATCTTAATTCAAAAAATGTAAAATTATTTTTTACTTTATACAATTACTCATATTAATTGTATTTAATATAAAATATAAGATCATTTTTTATTTTAAAAAATAAATAATAAATAAGAATAAAATGAAAATAATAAAGTAAGCATAAAAGAAAAAAAAGAAATAAAACGATAAGAAATTGAATTAAGATCCTTTGATCATTGTATTAAGATATCTAACTAATAATAAGTAAAAATAAGTTACTATTATAAAAATTTAACGGGTGCCAAGCTAATGAGCCAAGCCTTAAGATGTCTTTATTGACGTCGATATTTATCTGCACCGCCACCACCCCGCCGAACTCGTCGGTTAGTACATAATTATGATATCATGCATTTTTTTCCCTTTTATTATAATTGTTGCGGTTTTTCTTTATAATTTCTTCTATACATAATGATATCTTTTTTATGCCAAATAAAGCTAACGGGGGTTCGGAATGTTACTTTGTAACGCCCAAAGAAAAAAAAAATTATCTTCATAATTTTTTTAACATAACAGCAAATAAATAAATAATAGTCAATTAATTATTACAGTTTTTTTCATAATAGGCATTAATCCCCTTAATCTCTCCCTTTAATTCCTCTCTCTCTTTTCCTTTTTCCTCCTCTCTCTTTACTGCCGAAACTGATCGGTCATGCCTTTTTTCTTTTCCTTCTTCTTCTTTCTTCTCTTTTGGTCTTCTCCCCCTTTCTTGTTCTTGAGTGAATTGTCCTGCATATGATTGGATCACACAGGATACGAGTGGAGTAAAGAAGAGGACCCGAATTGTAAAGACCGATACTATCGTCAAATGAGGTGTGTTAAACGGATCCAAAAATTATGGATTTAATTTCTGTTAGATCAACTCATGCAAATAAAAAAAAAGTGATTTAAATTCGATTGTCAAAGGTCCATCGCAGTATTTTTATTAGGATCCTCCAGTATATTAGCCCTATTGTTTAATCCCGTCAAGATCTTATTTTAGACTTAGTAAAATTCTGTTTGATTCATGTTCTTACAATTATTTTTATCATACATCATCATATT
>LTAE01009763.1:0-17978 GCA_001647135.1 Pontederia paniculata
GCGCAAGGGGGGAGCCGGGTAGACGTGCCCGTGGCAGCATCGTGGCAGCGGCGAACAAGGGGACGGCGGCGAGCAGCGAACAACGAGGCAAGGAGGCGGCGAGCAGCAAACGACGAATGGTGAGGCAGCGAGCAATCAGCGAACGGCGAGACGACGAGCAACGATCAGCGAACGACGAGGTGGGGAAGGGGAAGCATTCCCTAAATCGCCATGGGAGAAGCCGCCAGGAGATTTATGCCCTAAATCGTGATGGGAGAAATGGCGAGGTGAGAGAAGAGGAGTTGCGATGGAGCATGAGATAACTTTGGTTTTTTTAACGTGAACCAGGTACTTTTGTTTTTTTAGCATGAACCATACGGGTTTAATGGTGGTTCACGCGCCTTTTTACTAAGCCACATATCTTAGATCGAACGGATGGGAAATGAGGACACATGGTGTTCCTTCCTTAAGTAGGGGACATCCCCATTAAATCATATATATATAATATAAAAATGATTATTATTCTTATATTATGTATGTTATAATAGTCACATTAAGATATTCCTGTCATATTCATGGGACAAGAAATTTCAATTGATTAACATTAATAATTTATTGAATCGTGAATTTTCTTGTGTCTTGTCTGTTTTTAGCATGAGCGAAGAGTGCAGGTAGCTAAATACCTCGTTTTATCATGTAAATTTTAGTTGTCTAGTTAAGTTTTTAGGATGGATGAAATAAGATTTCTTATTTCAGCAAACACTTATAAAAATGACAAAAGGTAGATATTCTAATATTTTAGAAGATAGTTATAATATGAATATTTATTCTTTTAGAGATTATTCTACAAAATGAATATAATTTTCTGTTCTTTCTAAAATAACTTAAATATTATTTTTTATTCGTCTGATAATAATTCCTCCACCGACCCAAGAAAATAAATGATTGGAACGAGGTCGAAAATTTCCAACCCATTTTCACCTTTCGTTTTTTTTTTAACTTAGTTTTTTAATGATATGAAAGAAATCTCGCGCGATGTACAAATAAAATACATGCAAAGGGATGGCATTTTCTGCATAGTCTCCGAAGGATTTTGCCAATGAATTGATTAAACGACACTAGGGGCGTTCACGGGTCGGGTTCAGTGTTCACGGGTCGGGTTGAACACAAATCCGAATCGACCCGATCAACTTTGGTCGGATCGGTTTGGATCGGATCATGCCATTTTTGACATACAAATTCGATCCAACCCGATTCGTTCAAAATCGGGTTGGATTGGGTCGGGTCGACGGGTCATCCGATCAATTTTTTTATTTTTTATTTATTATTTATTTATCTTTTTAATATTTAGTATGAATCATTATATCTAATATTTATTTTACAACATAAAAAAGTTTTTTAAAATATTTGTATTATGATATAATTTAATTTTTAAATTAAATTTAACCTTTAAATTAAATTAAAATTAATTTAATTTAAAAAAATAAAAAAGTTCGGGTTGGATCGGGTTGATTCAGGTTGAAAATTTCCAACCCGTACCCGACCCGTCCAAAATCGGGTCTTGGCCGGGTCGGGTCGGGTCCGACCCGACCAAGAAACCGAACCGACCCAATTTAGTTTGGGTTAGTTCGGGTGGCCGGTTTCACCGGGTCGACCCGACCCGGTGAACATCCCTAAACGACACCATTAACAATTAAGCTATGGGCAATTACCTCCCTCATTTCATATAAATTTCATTAGTAGAACTTATATGACATTTTAGTTTTAATTTATTTTTCTTTCTTTTAACTATGCTACTTGCACTCCCATTATAATTAAAAAAATTATTCCAATGACACGGTGAAAAATATTTTTATTCATTGGGAAAATCTTAAATTGTTAGCCTCCAAATTATATTAATATGGGAGCATTAAACTTATAGATGCTCGAATTCACATGGAAAGAAGTATTCTCGTTATTTCATAAGATGCAAATATCTATTATTCACTATACGTTCCTGATTACAAAGGAAGCCATTGGTTGAAGACCGTTAATTTTTATACCAAGATAGTTCCTTTGGATCATAATATGTGTAATAAACTAATCAATATTCCTACAACACAATCCGAGAAAAATGAAAAAAAAATGAAATCTTTGGATGTGACTTTGGGCCGGTTTTATCAAATGGGCTTTCAGTACTTGCCCACTAATGACGTCTCCAGAACTTTCTTGAAAAAAAAAAATAATTGCTTGTTATACATCCGAAAATTAAGAAAAAAGACGACCCCAGAGATGTTGTTTTCTAATGCCCTAATTGCCCCTGGCGGCTTAATTTATCTCCCTTATTACCCCCCTCGTATCCCCTCAGCGCAGCAGCATTACTCCCGCGCCTTCCAAACCCTTCGCCTCGCTTGATCGCCCTAGAAATGGAGAAATCCCACTAATTTCCACGCCCTGATCGCCGCCGGCTTCCCCGAAGATGAGGTCCGGCGCCGCCCGTCTCGCCGTCCGCTACGGCAGGAGCCTCGTCCGGTCGAATCTCCTCCAGGAAACTCCAGTCCCCGCTGTGAGTCTGGCCACGACTCGCTCCCCCTTCTATATATCTGCTCTTCTTGTGTTGATATCTTCGATTCGATCGAAAAATCCTAAACTTTTGCTTGATTTGCGCTGGATCCTATCAGTTGGAGCGGTCGTCCCGCTTGTTCGCTTCGGGGATTTGCAGCTCTTCTCGGAGTTTGTTTGATGGGAACGCGGACGCAGGTTCATTCTCGATTCGTTTGAGATTTTTTTTTGGATTTGTTGGATTGGGGGTTGTGGAAATCGAGCTCCATTTCGTCTGTAGTTGTCAAAGTTCTAATCTTTTTTGCTCTTGAAAAGAAAACCTTTGATCTTTTTATTTCTTGATGATGTTATGTGTATCAATCTTGCAGTGAAACCAAGTGGCGGGTTCTTTCATATGCGCTTTTGTCAGACCAGGTTCTTTCATGGTATGACACGATAAGTTAAAATGCTATGGAGTCTTTTCCTTTAAGCTAAATGGTGACAGAGCTCTGGTTTCTTACTTGGTTTTTGTATACTTCTGATACTTAGGAACACGGACAGCATGTTCAAGGGATTATTATGATGTCCTAGGTGTGAGCAAGAACGCAAGCGCCTCAGATATTAAGAAAGCTTACTACGGGGTGAGTTTTTCAGCCATTTATTGGTGCTTATTTTTTTGAGTTCCTATTGTGCCGCGATATCTTTTAGTTACAAGTTCTTTCACTTGGTACCTACCTCCACAAGTTTGTATATTGTCTTTAATATTTGTCAAAATCTATTCTATTACACCTTTCCTTTTAGCTCGTTAAAGTTATTATGCACCTAGAATCCTCTTTTCTTTTTTACGAGAAAATTTTCTTAAACATATTTGTATACATGATGAACCAAGCTTCAGTTTATTTGATTTGTCTACACTGATGTTATTGTAAATTGGAAGTATAAATTTGAGGCAGAGCGATGGAATATATAAATACTAACCTTTTTTTTTGAGATAATACTAACCTTCTTATGAAGATAACATACTGCATCTTTGTTGAGTACAACACTTCGTATCTAATTCATTGTAGAACTGGGAGCTAGTGAGTCTGACATAATAAATTTATATTCAGGACCACATACAGCCTTTGAAAACTGTCGGTTATTGTTAGTTCTGATTTAAAAAGAAGTTTTAAATAGCACACATAGGGCTAAAAGATGTCTAATGACTGAAGCATGTTTAAGTTATCCTTAAAAACATTTCAAATTGTGTATGGCTCTGTGTCATTATACCTTCTGCCTGCATCTTAGCAGTTGCTTGGGACAGGAACATAATACTTTAGTTGTACAGCAGAAAGCTGGTTATATTATTTTATTCCAGAACATGGAGTATTTTATGTCCCTTCTGTCATTACTGAGCTTGATATTTCATTCACCCTGCAGCTTGCTAAGAAGCTCCATCCTGATACTAACAAGGATGATGCAGAAGCAGAAAAGAAGTTCCAAGAAGTTCAGCGGGCATACGAGGTATATGATAATTTTATAACTTTTTTCAGCTTGTCAAGGGAAAAAGATCATGTCAAGTGCATAACTAGTGACTTTTACTCCTGCAGGTTTTGAAAGATGAGGAAAAGCGCAGGCTATATGACCAGGTATTGTAGTCAACCTTATTATGTTTCCGTCTCCTAAAGTGGATAAGTTTATCTTGATGAACATTACTATCAGTAACCGTAGATAAAATGCAAGTGATATGGTCTGGTTACAGACTATAGTGTACCTAGTAAAGATAAAAATAACAGATTCTGGAAAAAATCAACTGATTTTGAATTGAATTGAACTAGTTGGTTTTTTCTTAGTTGAGAAGTCAATTGAGAATGAGAGTTTAGAGATGACAAGAACATATTAAATGATGGTTTTGAAATTTTATCATTTTGTTGCTACAAAAGATGACATTGTACTTCATTTTTTTTCTAGAAGGGAATCCATTTCATTTCTAGAAAGTAGCAGTGCTAGATTTCTATAAGTTTTCTTATTTTACCTAATTTTTAATGGGATATAGTTGTTAGTCTTTCCTGAACTGCAGTAGCTAAACCAGCAAGAAATTGAGCCAAACTCGGAAAATTTTCACTAAATTTTAACATGAAACTCCATAGAGTTTTCATAAAATAGAGTGAATCTGTTCGTGGAGATGTGTAATCTTGTAGGAAACTAAGCTCACTCATTAATTTTAGTTTTCAATTTAGAGTTGGAGGACAACCATCTTTTGACTTCCCAGTCTTCCATTTGAAAATAAAATAACTCCAGTGCTCAAGGCAGTTTTCTGACAATAAGATCAGAAGCTTTTAACTTTGTAAATGGTTTTCTCATGCATTTTAATTGAATTTATATGCTTCCACTGCTTTTCCTCCTCTCGTCTTGTTATGCACGGAGTATCTGTTAACATTTTTTGCCATACCTATTTCTTAGATATGAAGTAATTTATCTTTAAAGCAGTAGATAAATGAAAATTGCAGACGACCATGCACAATGAGTGGAGACCAGCATTAAGATACAATCTAGATCTTTTTGTACACTGCTTGAAGGCATACATGCATATAAACATATGTGCTTAAATTATTGATGGCTGTGCAACAGACGGTCATCCTTTTTACTCAAAAAAAATCCAGGCAGCTTAAGGGCTAGGTCTCATTATCAAGATACAGTTCCTTTTGGAACATGTAAAAATTATTGCCCTTTGTTGCTAACTGTCAAGAGAATAGTAGGTCTCCTCGTTTTCAAAAAATCTTTAGTTTCTGGTGACATGTGTTCTTTTGTTTCTGTTTTATTCAACAGCTTGGCCCTGAGGCATATGAGCAATCTGCAGCTGGTGGTCCAGGTGGGCCTGGTGGGCCATTTGGAGGAGGTCCAGGTTTTAATCCATTTGAGGATTTATTTAATAACGATGTATGTGAATCCACCTTGATAAGTTTAATTGAAAAATTGTGGCGTTCAGCAAGTATCTGAATATCAAACATAACTTTGGATATGTTATTTTTCTATGAAATCAGTTCATCAGAAATATTTTCAACGAGAGAGGTTATGGTGGAGAAGATGTCAAGGTTCTTTCTTTTCTCAGCATATTGTTCGCATGCACACACACACACTTATAGTTTATATGTATCTTACTCTTGTTTTTTCTTCTATAGGTCTCACTTGAATTGTCTTTTATGGAAGCAGTCCAAGGGTGCACCAAAATAGTTACATTTCCGGCATCTGTAAAATGTGAATCTTGCGGTACGACATTCATTTGTTCTTAAAAGATATCACCTTTAAAGATTTTAGATATTTCTAATCTTATCAGTGACCTCTTTCCTATCTTTTCATCTTTTTCTTGAACAGATGGGACTGGTGTCCCTCCAGGAACAAAACCTGAGACATGTAGATCTTGCAGGGGTTCAGGAGTGGTTAGATCAGGAACCTTTTCTTCTATGTGGATACGTTGTTTTTGCATGTCGTAATCCTTTTCTTCTCGGTGTAATCCTTTTTTCTTTTTACATGGTAGATGTTCATGCAAAATGGTCCATTCAGGATGCAGATAACATGTTCACAATGTGGGGGATCTGGGAAAATTGTGAAGGTACATTCTTTGCAAGCATTAGTGTTCTGTTGCATATGACAACCGCTGATCCATATTTATGATGTAGACATAAAATCTTGAGCACAGTGTTGTTTACATCTAAGAAACATTTGACGAATTCTGTGATGGAAATACACTGTGAAGAGGTTTATCTGAGAAACATCTGCCAAAGTTAAGCTTTGTGTCAGGCAGCTGCCTAACTTCTTTAGTATCTACTCAAATAAAAAACTATATATTCCATTTATTCTGCACATATAAGAAAGGTCCGTGGAGATTATCTCAAAGTTAAGGTTCATTTTCATGGGTATCTCTCTTGTAATAACAATTTTATATACTATTATGGTAAAAGGTTTTGCCAACAATATCTTAAATATCAATCATTGTGCTCCGTTGCTTTTCACCATCAATTGGGCAAACTTATGATGCCTAAATGCTAAGCTTGAAGCTTCCATGTGAAAGTCTATTATCTTATTTAACAGATTTTGAGATATCATAGAGTTTAGGTGTAATTTAAATAAGTTGAGGTTGAACATGAAATCCTAAAGCCTGTAAAAAAAACATGAGATCCTTTTGCAACACATTTTGGGCAAAATTAAGATTACACATCTTGCATTATGTTTATGCATGCTTCACATAAAACAATTTACCGTTTCAAGCTGGTTGAAGTAGTACCCTTTCATTTCCCCCAAGAGTGAAAGCTGATATTAAGTTCAGGATCATTTTTGTCTAAACTTTTGACAGATTGTATGTTGTGTGTTGCTTTTGTTTGTTCCATTCCGTGCAAAAGTATGCATTTCTTGATGACTGACGCTGTTTCTCTTTTTCTAGAACCTCTGTAAATCATGTAAGGGTCAGAAAGTTGTACGAAATACAAAGACAGTCAAGGTGGATGTGATGCCTGGTAGGGATTTTGACATATTGATGCTAATGTTTACTATTGCTTAGTGTTGTCTCAGTGTTCTATTTCATGCATGCACACGTCTTTTGTGATTTAGAGTAATTGAGCTCCATAAATTGCTTCATTATCGGTCATTTTCACAATTTACTTTAAGTTTCGGCATATATGGTTGCATGCGGTGCATCATGTAAGGAACTATAGCTGAAAATTTTGACTGTCTTCTGAAGTCATCTAGCTACTAATTAAGAGAGTGTTGCTAGATGTTATCAACTGGTTACAACCTATCATTTTGCATCTTGGATATTAACTTTCTTTTCGCAGTAATATTGCACGTAGGATTTACTATATAAAGCTACCTCCTTTCAAAAGAAAAAAAAAACAAAGCCATCTCTGTTTTTTCATAGAACTGGCTAACAGCATAACTGAATCTTTATTGGCACTATATGAATCAGGAGTCGATGACAATGAAACCATCAAAATTTACAGAAGTGGTGGAGCAGACCCCGAAAGCAACCAACCTGGTGATCTTTATGTTACGCTCAAGGTTAGTAATTTATTCACATTAAAATATTTCATATAATCTGAAAATGAATGCTTACAGTTGCAGTTCTTTCCTAGGTTCGGGAAGATCCTGTTTTCCGAAGAGAGAAAGCTAATATCCACGTAGATGCTGTTCTGAGTGTCACTCAGGTACTGCTTGTGCTGTTTATTTAGGTCTAAAATTTATTTCAGGTACCTTTTGTGTGATAGTTTCTTATTCTTCTATTCTCTTAAAAAATCTTGGTGTTCAATTAGGTTTTAATTCATGAGTTAACAGTCTCCTGAGACGACTATTGTCTTTTTTTTTTATGATTTGGCAAAAAATGGTCGATCCTTTGAGCTCAGGATGATGTGAACTATCCAGCAAAATGGGTTTCTGTTTCTTTTTTTATACTACCATTAATATCCAACATATTCGTTAGTTCTCTTATCCTCTTTGATACCCACAGTAGCTATTGTGGTTGCCTTCTTCGTGTTCATTTGCTTGTATCTATTCTGATCTACTGTGCTTGTTTGCCATGGACTAATTGACAGGCAATTCTAGGAGGAACTGTTCAGGTGCCAACTCTCACAGGAGATGTAGTTCTCAAGGTTTGTAATGCTTTTCCACATTGGAAGTAATCTGAATACAATTTGCCAAAATTATGTCATAAACATTGCATAATGGACTCCTATGTCTTCTTTACAGGTCAAGCCCGGTACTCAACCTGGTCAAAAGGTTGTTTTGAGAGGGAAAGGTAAATGAAATAGGAGTAGGAAGTTAGTGCTCTATTAATTCTTCAATTGTCCGAAGTAGTGAAAAATTATCTGTTTGATGTTATTTACAACTAGGAAATGGAAGTGTTATGCTAGTTTACTTAGAAAAAAATGTTTAAATGAAACCTTACCAGTACATACAAATACACAGGAATAAAAACGAGGGGCAGTTCATACTATGGTGATCAATTTGTTCATTTCAATGTAACCATACCAGTGTAAGTTCCTTGTTTCTCCCTAGATTTTATATACCTGCATGTTCTTCCTTTTTTCTTTCTGCTGATAGAATTTGTTGTGTCATATTAAATCTCTTAGATGATGACTGGATAGAATTTACATCAATGTGGATTCCTTTTGACAGGAATTTGACTCAGAGACAGCGTATGCTAATTGAAGAATTTGCAAAAGAGGAACAAGAAGAGGAAAAGGGTGCTAAAGCTGCTGGAGCGTCAGGATAGAAATACTCTAGTACTAGTAGTTCTAGCTAAAGGTAACCAAATTGAAATTGTTCTCAGCGAATCAGGTTCTCGTCTTGGGCTCTGCCATCAGATGTTACGTTGACGAAGGACGTATTCTTGTAATAATCCAGGTTGAAGAGGATAAGATAAAATCATATTTCAGCTATCAAGAGACGCCATACAAACTGGCGGCATAAAGAATTTTGTTTAGAGATTCAAAGACTTGGAGTGCCACTTTATAGAATTGTTGACATGTTTGACAAGTGAAACAATGGTAAATTAAACTATGGTGGATCACATCTATCTTTTCTATTTTGTTCATCGTCGGCTTTCAATGTATTTCCTAGCTGTATCGGATTAGAGCATTGCTTATCCTAGTTTTATCGCTCCCAAAAAACTTCGTGAATTGTCCCTGGCGAGCAAAGTTGCTCCTTTGTTTCGACTGATAGGTATTCATTCAGTCTGGGACTGTTTTTATGGTTGAGATTTTATTTTGGGTATTACCAAAATGGTGAACATTTGTAATGCAAGTAAAGAAGTAGAGAAAGTGAAAAGTTGAGCTTTCTTTTAAATGGCGTGTTTTGTTGTTTGTGAATCTTTTGATCATTATATATGTTTATGTTTACATTTTGGATTATTTTTGTTAACATTTTTTGTACTATTACTTTTCACTCAAATAATTTTAAACTATAATTTTATTAATTTTAATCTCTAAATTATTTTCGCTTTGATCCTCAGTCAATTTTTAAAGTTAATTTTTTAAATATGTCAAATAATACTTGTATCCGTATATAAAAGTTTAAAATATTTTTTTTACTTTTATGTGTACCCTTTTGTTAATCCTTTATTAGATTAACAAAATAAGTAATAAAACATAAAAATTATTTTAATCTTTATATAAGGATATATATATGTCATTTAACAAATATAAAATTTTAATTTTAACAAAAGAAATATTAAAATTAAATCTTAGGATTAAAATGTTAAAATGAAAATAGTTAGAAATAACCCTTATAATTTGCCGTGATTGAGATGTATATTAAATATAAATAAATAGACGTTGAATTGATAACGAGGTAAAGCACTCTTGAAAATAGACAAATATATGTTAATTGCTTTTGAAATTTGAACTTAAATTCTTTTTTATGACAATTAAATTCAAGAACGGTGTGTAACTGCATCGTCGTTATATGTTTAACGAATATAAAGCATTCATAAAAAAAATTACGTTAAAATTGAGCCGTAGATACTTACCAATATTTTCATAATCGGATCGATAATTATATCTGATTTGATCGGATTTAATTGGATTGATTATATCGGAATGATTCTGATTTTATTAAAAATAATATTACATATAATAATTTCATATATATATATATAATAACTAATATTATATGATATATACAAATGTAATAATACTTATTAATAATTAGATATAATATAAAATATATTTTATTTTTTATTGTATGTTAAAAATGTTAATGCTTATTTAAAAAAGTGGTGATGGATATTGGATAGATTATTCTTATTGTTTTATAATTATATGATGGTATGGTTCCATATTAATTTACTTTACTTTGAACCATTTTTAGTTTTCTTGATATTTTATTTCTATTTATCTTCTTCCTTTCTTTCTTTTCTATTTTTCTATAAATTCTCCTCCTATAACTATTTTTTTCTAGTGTTTCTGCTTTTCCTATTTTTTTTTTTAAATTTCTTCCATTTATTACAACATTTTCATTTGAACCCTTTTTTTCAAAAATTATTTGTGTATTTCAAAAATTTAATGATTACCGAAAAATTATGATGATTGATATGTGACACTAATAATTTTATATTAGTTATTTTAACCCAACTTATTATTAACTTTTCTTTTATTCTACATAGCATTAGTTTATGAGAAAAATATATTATTTTTATTTCATATATTATTTTTTTTTATTTTCCATATAACCTCCTTTCATTTATTTCCTATTTTTAATTGTTTTGCCAATTATTTTTCTTTTATAAACTTTAATGCTTACCTAAAAATCACGATGATAAATAATATTATTATACTAATGAATCATATTAATTATATTAATTCAAATATTTGTTAACTTTACTATTATTTTATTTAGCTTTCATTCATTATGTTTCTTTTTTACTTTCAATTTTTTTCTAATTTATTTTACTCTCACATTTATCTTATTTTCAATTTATTTTTTTAATTATGTTTGATTACTTTCTTTTTAAAAAAAGTTCTTCCATTTTTGTAATAGATTTTTACTTTTCTCTATTTTTTCAAAATAACCATCGAATTATTTTTTAATCCGGTTCGCTATAATTTCCAATTAAACCAAAGTTACCAAACTGGATCAGCTGTCGTTTACAGTTAAAACGGTTGAACCGGACTGTTCGATTCATCAGATTTTAATAGCATTGCTTTACTCACTACAGCCACTTTAATCCCACGTCTAGCCGTCACTGCAAGTGACGACAAACGGGAGACCCACAGAACAGCACTTCGCACTTGGTTCTGAGCAACTATTACAAAGATAAGAGACCTACGGCTTCTCTCTTTCTCTCTCTCTCTCTCTCTCTTTTTTTCTCTCTCTCTCCTCTCGAAATGCAGATTTCAAACCCTTCTGCAATCTCCACAGCTCGCCCGTTAACTTCAAGACAGGTATCATCATCAGTATCGGAAATTAACACTGTAATGGGTCATCAATGCGTTGCTGTCTGAACATGTTCATCCATCAATGGAAGCCTGAATGAAAAAAATCTACAGGTTGCTGTTGCTGAGGTCTCCTCGTTCCAAAGGGGTTTTCGTATCAGATTAAATTTCAGGAAGCACAGATGCAGCTTCCACGGCTATTCAGTCCCACCAGGCCGCAGTGATGCTGTCAAATTGGAAGTTGAGTTCCCCAGCGACTATTTCGAGCTGCTGGAGCAGGTGCGGCCTTTTGCATTTTCTACTTTTGCTGTCACCAGTAGATGTCGACGAACTGGGATTACCTTTGTCATGAGCACAAACATGCATTACTTTTTTTTTTCTTAGCATTGGTTTATGAGTGTATGGAGAGATAGGAGATTAGAGAGAGAGAGAGAGAGAGAGAGAGAGAGAGAGAGAGAGAGAGAGCACCTCTTCCATCATCCAGTTATCTTCTGTCAATTGATTTTTTTTCATGCATATTGCATAGTTATTGAGATTGGGTCTACAGAGGCACCAGAGAGTTAACACACGGCATAGCTTGGTAAAACTTAGGCCTTTGACATACTGACAAGTTGTAATGAACAATTTTGATCTTTGGGAACCTACAAAGGAAGAACTATTATGTTCTTCTATATTTTATTTTTATCCAGTAGTTAAGAACCTCCCTTCTGCTGAAAAGAAAACTAGATTCAGGTGATCGGAGGGTGATGTCATATAACATTTATATATGATCATGAACACAAAATTTCATGGTTCCTGGCATCAGTTTGTGCAATAATATATAGAAAACTTTACCTCGCCAAAAATAAGCTATTGACTTCATGTTTTCAGCCCTGGCCCTGTGTTGGCAAACAAATGCCTGTGTCATTACATCTGCTTCCTTATCTGGTTTGTTTTAGTGATTGCAGGCAAAGGAAGCAACACAATTGGCTTTGGGGGACAACAAGCAGTTGCTGGTAAACCAAATCCTTGCTCCGTGAGTATGTAGAAAGGTTCCTTTCTATGCATTGACATTGTTTCTCTCAGGAAATTGAGTTCCCTACTGCTGGCCTACAATCTGTCCCAGGTTCGAATTTCTCCTTTATGTTTGTCTCTTTGCTCGATGCCAATTGGAGCACATTGATGCAGCATTCATTTGCATATAAATTTGAATTAGGCGATGGCGAAGGAGGGAATGAAATGACTGGAAGTATGCAGCTAATGCAGGGATTTTGCGACCGCTTCATAGCCCCTGAGAAATCTACGCGTACTAGAGTTGTAAGCTATTTAAACTTCTGTTGAACAAGTATCTTTGCTTGATTTAACTTGATGTGCTTATAGTCAGGTCGGTTTAGAAGTCAGATCTGTGCACATGACCAAAATTATCTCCAAAAGAAATGACTTTAAGAAGCTAAATCCAACTGAATAGATACACTAGATATGGAGATGATCTTTTACAAGAATTCTAGTATGAAAACTGTTGAATTTACTTCTTTCTTGTGTAGGGCAGTTCTTTCCAGAGGCAAACGAAGTTGCATTTGCAAGAAAAACAGCCTTTGAAGGAACCATGTTGAAGCTTGATTATCTAACAAAACCATCATTGTTTGAAGATTTTGGTTTCACAACAAAAATCAAGATGGCGGATCGCGTGAAGCCAGATGATGAAATGTTCTTGGTTGCCTATCCGTACTTCAATGTCAATGGTACATTTCTGAACCATTCCTATCGAGTAATCTTATCAAGTCTGTAGGTTCACAGTACCATTCATTACATCATGCAGAAATGCTAGTGGTGGAAGAGCTTTACAATGAAGCTGTTGTAAATACAGAAAGAAAGCTAATTATCTTTAATGGAGAACTTGATCGAATAAGAAGTGGTTGTATCCTTTGAGTGTGGTGATTACAGTGTTAAATTTAGTAATTACTCTATCATGCTTATGTCTGAAACAACCTGAGCTTATGCTTTTCTGAAGTAAGCTTATGGTTTTCACTTTTCAGGCTAAAAATTCAGAACCAAAATTAATGTGGAAGATTGTCGAGAACCAATATGCATGACCTATGCTCTTGATAGTTTCCTTTATATCATCCTTATATAAGACCTTACTCTACGAAAATTTTATTGCACATTAATGAGCCAAAATTGTCGGACATCACAAAATTTCTGCTGCTTCAGTTCAACTTAATGAATTTAGATTATCCACCTTTCTTCTACCCCAAGCTGGCAGCACTCGCTAAAACCTTTCTTCCAAAGCTGGAGACAGTTTACTACATTCACAACTTCAAAGGACTCAAGGGAGGAACACTCTTCAGGTAGCTCATCTTATGTTCCATTTTTAATCTGAAAGGACCAAAGAAATGTTTATTTTTTTCTTGCATGGTTTTACATCACAAGAATGGCTTCCTAACTTCTCCCAAATGATTAATTCACACTTAGCATGCTCTTCCTATATCTCCTCTTATTTTGCAGAAGCATCATTAGGAAAACAACCAGTTGTGCTACTAATTATGATATGTATAATTTGGAACACAGGTGCTATCCAGGCCCCTGGAAGGTGCTCAGAAAGGTGAGAGATAGATACATTTGCTTGCATCAGCAAGAAGAGATGCCATCACTGAAGGAAGTTGCCCTCGACATCCTTCCTTCAGCTTAATCAATTCATCTGGTTAGAAGAAATCCAAGTCAATTCTCTTGATACACAAATTTAATTATGCAGTAGTGCTAAACTTCAGATATTGTACCACTTTTACACCTGTTACAATTCCGAGAAAAAAAAGGAATACATTGTAAGTAATGTAGGAGTATACCCTGTGATGTTATTCTCAAAATCGGTCTCAGCTATCTTTAACGGACAATTATTCAAGTGTGATGCTAGAAGAGATGTTTCGGGCATCTGAAAGCATTTTGTTGTTTGGAGTTTGGAACATCCTAAATGAGTAGTCTTGACATTGAAGAAGACAATTTTTCTAGTCTAAGCTGAATTTGACCTATAAAATGACTCTCTCTCTCTCACACACACAACTAAGTTGTAGTAGGTTGTCAAAATTTTGATATTTTTCGATTTATCTTATGATTTTTTTATATTTAACTCCCTGTCGATTTTACGATTTTATTCATAGGATCTACGATCTTTATAAGATCTTTCACAAACCTCACGATCTTTGTCCGATCGTCGATCTTGCAACCCTCTTACGATCCTAAGTAAGACTCGATCTTAATAACCTTTAGCTAGGCAGAATCTCAAAAGCAGAATCATATGCGACAAGAGGGCACCCAATTGGCTTCTTATTTGTGGGTGGAGCAATAAGAAACAATTTAATTTGCCGTTTTTTTTTGTTTTACTGCTGATACATGACAATGTCACATTACGTTTCTAATCAATGTGAGATTTTTTGCATCAACAGAAAGATTTTGTAGTCGAAATATACCATATAAAGTCTGAAAGTTTTCTTTTATGAAATTATCGCTGAAGGCTAGCCGAAGCAAAAGCATTTGTTTTTTTTTTTCTAATATTTCATGATCTTCTTCCGAATAGCTGACAAGTGTGGATCGAGTGCATGGGGTTATTAGTACTTAATTAGAAACAAACAATAATAACAAAATAAAATCATGAGATTCAGAAAACTTCTAAATGCTTCAATCTCCTAATCGATAATTTTGTTTTCCCAAAAAATCAGAGAAAGAACAAAACAATACTGAAGAAATTAGGAACAGAACGAAACAATACAGAAGAATCTTATCAGCTACACCTTGACACAAATATCAGTAACAGTTTAATACTCCAAAACCTGAAATTTAGTGAAATTAAGTCAAATGAGGAAATAGTTAAAAGGTGCCAAACGACTTCCTCAACAAGATTAAGCTGAGTACTGGAACTGTTTATTGGAGCAATTATAAGATTAACCGATGTAGTAGCCACTGGTTACCTTATTCAACAAGGATTTAGAATTACATAACATTCTTATCAGCATAACAAATCCACACATTATTGAAATTACAAATCATTACGTGGTTACTGAAAAAGTTATCATCAATGCATTATTAAATTAAATATGTTGTCAATCATTCTAAAAATTTAAGCCGATAAAAAGAGCAACATCTTTATGTTTATGTTTATATTCTTAACATTCTTCTCGTGTGAGTCGTTAATAATTTTGATCTAATCTAAAGTTCAACATGTGGACAATTAAAAAAAATTAATTTTTAATACGAACGAAATCGAAATTTGAACTCAAGATCTCTGGCTCTGATAATATATTAGATTAGATATGTTATCAATAATTTTTAAAGTTTAAGTCGATAAAAAAATAACATCTTTATATTTATATTCTGAAAATACTTTACATCATTTCAAGATTAGAAAGTTGTGCATGAATAATTATGGTCAGTTGAATAGATTTAATAGGCGACAACGATTCTATCAGTTCCTGAAGTGGTGCAAGATCCTTTTTATCAATCAAACCGAACTCCTGCACAAAAGTTGCATGTAAATATCAGCCACAATAATGTCTTGTACCAAAATGTACACTTGTGTGATTCACTCAAACTACATTGAACCTGAACACTTCATGTTGGCCTCAACCCTACAGCATTACAACTATTCAGATATAATGTCTTCACAAACTCAAACCTCAAGCATTCCATCCAGACTGTTAGTATAAAAAGCAGAAACCATACTGTAAGAGAACACGTGTCAAATCTTTATCCATTTTGTACAGAAAACCAATTTGATGTTGCAATGTAGTAACAGTGGCCTACATTTGGGGAGATGTAGACGAAAATCCAAAACTTGTAAAGTTTATCATCAGAATATGGATACTTCAACAAAAAGAAGCCCTGGTTTCAAGGCCCACATGTGCCACTAACCTACCACTAACCTAAGGAAGAGTCCTAAACTTTGAAACACATGATAGCAATGTATGGGATTTTCATGTGCATAATAATGGGTTTGTTATAAGTCTCAGCTGCTTATCTCTCTCTCTCTCAAGAGAAAAGTCTCAGCTACTTATTCAGATCCATATATGTGCCACCAGATATAATGCAATATCATTTATTTATAATGAAAGAAAAGTTATTATAACTTTTTTTTGGGTGAGATGATTAGCATCACGATAAATCGACTAGGATAAGAATTTCGGGAAAACAAACAGGTGTTATGATGTGCTTCTTCCTTCATACTGACAATCTTTGGGAAATGTGTGATAGATGTGGGCATAAACACAGAATAAGCGTGTGCATATTGTCTTCACAACTTCTTTGAAGTTGGCAGGGAAAGGAGTGATCTGAACAACTTCTTTAAAGGTAGAGAGGAGACGATCAACCAAAAGAATAATTCTTGTAAAAGTACCGTGGGAAATTTGTTCAGATCATGAAAGTACCAAGTTTTTGGGGGAAATATGGCCTTGTCATCCAGCTGACCTCAATCCAATCCATCAGATAACATACTTTGGTGCAGACACTTCAATAGGCCTTTTTAATTGCATACCATCAGCTCATCTGTACTCATATCTGTATGTTTGGACTCCAATAAATTGCATCCACGAAAGCCATTGACAGAGCAGCACAAGAAAACCTTACTATGTACTATAACATTTAACTGAGATGGACTTTTATGAATTTAAACAGTTCAAAATTTATGATGTCAGAGAATGTGTTTCTTGCCGCATGGAATAATCATCCATTGTCAGTTCTGATGCCAGTACTTGAGAAAACTTGTAGTTGCTTGAATGCAACAAACATGTGACAAAGTTACAGTTGACAGCATTAGGTCTCATAATACATGAAACTGAATGAATATCAGTTATTGTTTTTATTGGCTTGAAGGGTGACTGCGAGGGGTCCCATTTTCTTATCGTTTTCTATGTAATTTTATATTTTTTTCACACTCTCGTAGTTAGTTTCTTTATTTTATTAGTTAACTAGTAACTTCATATTTTTTATGTAATGTATGCGTCTTCCGGATGATTCTTCACACCGTTTGTCACCAACTTATCCCTTGGAGTTGGGTATAATATCGGGAAGCATGCTAACCCTATACCCGTTGTAGTCTTTTGCCTTTATTAATAAAAATTACTCGAGTCAAAATTATTTTTCAAGTATTTGTTGTTAATTTTGAAGTGCATGCTTCGATGGTGAGCATCACATATTGTATTCAACTTGCTCCAAAATTTCGATGGAGCTTATGTCTTAAGTCAAGCCATTTCGAAGCCTCGTGCGAAAGTGCCCGCTTTAGCGGCCATCCAAGCGTCCGAACAAAATGCTGTTGAATCTAGGATCCAAAGATTATTTTGAATGATCACAAATTTGTAAGTGAACTCAGTCTGTACTAATGAACTTGTTTGAGCTGATTTCTGCAACAGGACATAGACAAGTTCAGTACAGCGGTCGACCTGAGCTAAAGGAGTGGACGACCACTGCACACGTATTACACATCTTGAAGAATCATATGTGTGCAGCGGACGTCCTAAGGACATATACGGTCGACCAGTAGAAGGAGGATGAAGGTCATATAAACCAGCAATGATTATGGAGGAGGAGGCATATACGGTCGACCCAAGACAT
>LTAE01009764.1:0-17976 GCA_001647135.1 Pontederia paniculata
TCTGCAAGTTTAATTACTTCTGTGAGAACTATAAATTCGTATAACTCTCATGTTTCATCTAGGCCCTAGTCATCAATTATTATTTCTGTAAGTATTAGTTTTAAGTTAGTATTACTTTTCTGTTTTTAGAATTTAATCAACCTGAAATTAATGTTGTCTCCTATTAACCTCTAGGATTAGATTGTTACTTAGTTCCTCGTGGGTTCGACACTCTACTCTTTCACTTTATTACTTGTTCGACTAGTGCACTTGCTAGCATTTTAAATTGCGTGTTCAACATTTTTCGCATCATTTAACAAGTTGACGATGCACAACAAGTACCCAATTTAATTGTGGCAGATTTGTTTAATTGATTGGGTAAACCAAGGGTCTTCTGTAAGTTGGACCTTTTATCAAGGTATTGGCAAGTAAGGATTGTTGAAGAAGATGAAGCTAAAATTATTTATGTTACAAGTTATGGTTCATAGGAGTTCTTTGTTATGCTTTTTGGACTCCCAAATGTAACTGGCTTTCTACACAATGATGAATAAGATCTTTCATCCGCTATTATATAAGTGTGTGGAGGTCTATCGTGATGACATCGTGGTGTATTCAAAATCTCTTGCAAAAGATGTGAAACAATTGGCTGGAATCTTTAGGTTGTTGTGGGAAAATGTGATTTTCATCAAGTTGGAGAAATACTCATTTGCTCAATTAGAAGTGATGATTTTTGGGCACCACAATTACAAGAAGTTCATTGAACGGTACTTCATGTGGACAGCGCCCATCACCCACCTTCTGAGGGAGAAGGTGTATTGGTATTGGTTGCCTCAGTGCCAAAGCACTTTTGAAGGCAGAGGAGCCTTACCTATGTACATCTTCCAGATTATAGAAAGCCATTTGAGGTGCAAGTTGATGCCTCATATTTTGCCCTTGTTGTGTCCTCATGGAGGAGGAACACCATGTAGCTTTTGAAAGCAAAAAGGTAAATGATGCAGAGCGACAATATCCAATGTATGACAAGGAGATGACTGCCACAGTGCATTGTATTTACACTTAGAGATGCTACTTGTAGGATACTTAGTTGTTAAAATTGATAGCATAACTACTTCTTATTTCTCGAACCAGAAACACATATTTCCTAAGCATGCAAGATAGTAGAACTTATTGGTGAAGTTCAATTATGTTCTAAGATATAAGACAAGGAACAACAATGTTTAGCGACCATAAGTGCCATTCGTATGGATTTCCAAGAGAATTTGGGAGGGATTGAAGCATGAATCTAAGTATGGGCAGATGGTAACCATGAACTTCATCTCCACATTGTCAATGCCATAAGGGGCAAGATTTGTCATTATGGTAGTGGATGACCCCTTAAGCATAGGATTTTCATTTTCACACGTAGAGATTGCTCAATGGAAGAAGTTGCTTGCTTGTTTGTTAAGCATGTTGTGAAGTATTGCGGAGTGCCAAAGTTTTGGTTAGCAATCGAGACCCCCGCTTCACAGTGAATTTTGGAGGGAGTTGTTTCCATTTCTTGGGATAGAGCTTCTTTTACAACTTTCCATCTGCAAATAGATGACCAAACAAAAGGAGAATCACTTGTTGGAGATTTACATTTGCGAATTGTTGATGGCTAGTCAAACCGATTGGCTCAACTCATTTTTTTAAAAAAAATGAGACCATTAAATAGAGCCCTTTCAAGATAACCACTGGAGGTAGTAAGTCACCCCTACGATAATCTCCGTGACCTATTCAAGGAGCTGGCTTGACATCTTGGAGATATCCAAAGAAATTCTGTATAGGTAAGCGAAGATGAAGAAGTTTGATAATGTGAAGTGTTGACATATGGAGTTCTAGGTGGAACTCCAAGTCTTGGTCAAGCTGGGGGCTTAACAATTAGTCTTGAGATAACTTCACCAAGATTGATGCACAAATGTGAAGGCCTTAAAGGTGAGGTCAAGTAGGCAAGCTTGCCCATAGGGTGGACTTGCTACCCCAGTTGATTCTCGTCCTAGTTTTTTATGTTAGCATGCTAAGGAAGTTCATTCTGATGAAGAGGATCTGAATATAGGGGAGACATCTAGGCCTCCAGTTAATGTGGTAAAAACCTATAACCCGTATCAAAAGAAAATCATTAGGAAAGGTTTATAGCTAAAAGTCCAGATATTAAAGAGAGTATTGCCCAAGTTAAACGCTTAGTCTCATAAAGAGAAATAAAGACAACATTTAAAATTCATCAATTAAAAATGAGAAAATAGAAAAGATGGATGTGGCATGTCTTCTTGCTCATACCAAGAAGCATCCTTTTCAATTGGTGTTTGACATCTCCTTATAAAGCTTTCCACAACTAGTTATGTATATCTTCTCTTGCTTTAATTGTCAGATCTAATCATATTATCGTCTAAACCGCCATAAAAATTCTCTCTCTAACCACCTCACAACCTTCTCTTTATCATTATCTGAATAACTAAATGTTTACTTAGTGGAAGGAGTAGTCTAACGAGTTGATTTGATCATGATAATTTTCTTCCTAGGATCTCGGTTAAAACTAATAAGGCAATAACTATCAATCTTAATTTGTATTTCAAATCACTTCCATAATTGTCAGACAATCTAGTTTAGATGGAGTAACCACTAGATTTGGCTCCAAATCTTCTTGTCTTGCTCAAATTAAAATTAAGTCTTCAACTTTCATCTACAAATAAAGGGATTTAATATTTATTTCTTTACCAAAAATGTAGTTGAATATACAAAGATAGCGGTCGATTGATCCTTTCTCATTTTCTCACAAAAATAATCAAAATCTGCATAATATCTTCATAATAAAATTGGATTATAATAAAATAAAATCTTGACATGCAAATATGGAATCAAGCAATTGGATCAAATGGTGATTAAAGTGGTTAAAATACATGTGTATTAGGGCAAAAAGGTGACAAGATATAGGTACAAAATTAGAAAAATTAACCACTTATCAAATTCCCCTCAAGCTTGAATTTATATTTTCTCTTAAGCAAAAGTTAAGATATTTAAGAATATAAGCATAGTTTCACCTTCATCTTATAAGAGATAAAAGTCAGTTAGCAAAAACAAATCCAAATGCTCATCAAATCCTAACATCATTTAAATGAGTCCATATTTAATTTTTCTCTGAAATTGGGAACACTAAAGCTCTAGAAATAATATAATTATATTCATAATCACATAACTACTTATCACAACAACCTATTCGAATAAGCAATTCTTCGCGATGATTCACAAGTCAAGATACTTCTTTCTTTACTAGTGAACACGCCCTAAGCGGAATCTATTATTTCACTCATAGTTTTTTTCCTTTTCTTTTCTTATATTTTATAAGATACCTCAGAAGATTTGGCTTTGATGTTGGAGCATCATTACTAATCACTTATAATGGAAAGGCTTTTGGGGTGTGACAAGTTCACATTTGTAAACAACTGAGTTTTAGCATATTTTGACTTTTGTTGCTCTTTGAGGTTCAACCAACCCTCTTTTAACTAAACCTTATTGTTGTCACAAGCTACTTAGATATGGGTTTTAATAGGACGGATATTGGTTGTGATAATGTGTGTGATGTCATCTGTAATGGGGTTATGACACTAAAAAAAATTGTAAAACCTTTCATGGACTTTTACCTTTCCTCACTATTCTATTTCATGGGGTTATCAAGGTATACACTTTGACTTTTGCTCACTATTCTCTGTTAGGATAGACAAACATATCGACATTGCTCACGAAGGTTGTTGAATTATAAGATCTAAAAGATTATTGTGATAAATGTCAAGGATTGTTTGAACTTTGATCCCAATATTTAGAGTTCTTAAGTTTTTAAATTATAGTAAAAATATGGTATGTGATATACAGTGGACAAGACAAATTGTTGACTAAGTATCTCTTGTGCTCACAAATTTAAATGTGAGAATCCAGCAAAAACAGAACAAGGGAACAATCTTCAAAATGGTTTTATAGTGATAATTTCCAACATACAAGGTGACCTGGGAGATGCACAAACAAATTGAAATTGGAAAATCATTATTTGATTAAAATTATAGGGGCACATCAAAATTATCGGCCAAAATATGTTTACAAATCCGAGACCAAAGCAACAAAAGATTTCCAAGAAAATAGAAAAAAACTTCAAGACAACGAACATTTGAAATGGTAATACAAATGTGGGTAAATGAAATGTACCATGGCACTCCTCAAATCTTATTCAGATCACTTTCATCGGCATTAGAATAAGTGGCATAGCTAGACGACTCCTTTAGTCAAGGTTGTCATGGGCTACACCTTCTATTGTTTATCTTCTTCTTCATCCGTATTTGCGACTCTTGCATTTTTGGTTCTAAACATGGAGGGCCCCACAAGAATGTGTAGCTTTGTGAGTTCTACAACGAAGTCCTCTAGCACAGGTTCAATAGAAACTAGGACCATTGTAGTCTTCTTCTTCCTTGGAGTAGGTTGAGGCTCGCTTGTGACCCCCTTAATGATGACACCTATAATAGCGCCTGTGATGGAAGTGACATCAATCGTCACACGACATATGATGGTGGTGCATGTGACAAATGGCAACCTTCATCTTCTACTGCTTCAATGGTAGGGACGACATTATCATTGTAATATCTTCCTGCTCATCCAATTGGATGGTCCATTTCTTGCCCTTCATGATGCTATTCTTCTTGATGCAAGGTATTGCAACAAGGTCTTGGTGTGTCAGAAGTGCATGTAGTACTCACCTTCCTACATGAATTGAAACTTCATGTTCAAGAGGATCTCGACGTATTTGGCCGCTTCTCGGTGTTGGCTTAAGGCCTTGGAGAGAGAGGTTTAGGCATCGAGTGATGGAGGTGATCAAGCAACGATGACTATGTTGCCTTTCCTATTGTTGGCGAGCTTCATATGGTGTCAAGGAGAAGGGCGCCGAGATTGCTCCTATGATGCATCAACATCCCTCATATAATGAACAACTCCACTTCATGCACACTTGACTCAATATTGAAGCGTCTGAAGATGGTGTTGCTAATGGGTGCATCTAGAGCAACATTGGGTCTTGGATAGATGTGGACTTCGTTGTCTTGTAGCTGATGTTGGATTCTCCTGTAAACGATGTCCAAACCTCTCTCAGTTTCAAGCCTTTGGTGGTAGGTGAGGTTCGCCACTTGGGAATCCAAGTGCTTGGTTGAATTCCTTTAGGTTGGAGATGAAGCTGATGTTGTCAAGATGAAAGTTGATTTCCTCTTCTTCATCCTCTATTTTTGCGAATTTGAGCGAGTTGAGGAGCTCAATCTCCAAATGGGGATGTTAGCTAACTAGTGAAGAAGAACTTGGTGGCACTTATCCTGCTCATCAATATTTGGCATATTCAAGTAGTAGAGGCCTTTGAAGCTGATGGTGTGCAGGTAGCATGGCATTGAAGTTAACCTTCTTCAACTTAATGGCTTTTTTTTGTCGCTTGATGTCGATGAAGACCAATCGTTTAGAGTGGAAATGATTGTAGTTGTGTAGTAGTGAGCGAATAAGCATCCGAGCAGTCTAAGAATTTGTCGAATCATTCCTCAAGAAAGTGTGCCGATGGGATGCTAGAGAAGTTAGAGGTTGATGAGACATCAGTGTTGGGTGTGGATTGTGGCATGGATGGGAAAGGAATGTGTAGCGGATAAGGTAGGGGTTCAGGTGAAGGAGATGTCGATAGTGATGGTTGAGGCGACTAAGAGTGAAGAGGGATGAGATGGCGGAGGCAAAGTTGGTCTGGTTGTTGAGAAGGGTGGATGTGGTGACTCTATCATCATTCTAAAATTAGGCTCAGTGGAAGCTTCACGTTCCATGGCGATGAATTCCTCATGGACTTCATGCGCGATAGTGAGGGGCTAGAGGAAGGGTTCATCTTGTTTAGGCAAGTACAGGCGATGATGATGCTCATGGTTGTCGATGTTGGATCCATCATAGGTGGAATAAAACTTGTATTGATTGCATGTGATGATAGCATCCTCACACATCTACAAGACATTTTCCATGTGAAGGATTAGGGAAGCATAGTCCTCATGGATGTCCTCGTCTAACAAATCGTTATTGAGGAGAAGTTTGGTGCTTGAGTTCAAGGTTGTCGTTTCTTTCACCGACTTCATGCTCTTCTTCTCATCCTAGCTTGTTTCTTCCAGCCATGAGTACACACATGTTCACGAAGGGGTTTTAGGTTGAGAAAAAGTGAGAAAAAGAGAGAATGGGGATCTCAGGTTGCAAGGAAAAAAGGAAGATTGGTCAAGGCTTGAGGCGACATAAGTATGAAATTGGTATTTAGATGGAGAGGTTGTGGTATTTATAGAGGTGGTGGGTCGTTTTAATGGATAAAGCGTGATGGAATCAAGTAATGAATAAATTGTGAGGGATCGTAACCATTGGCATCTTGATTATCATGCTAGATGAAATAGTAGTGCACTACTAGCCATTAGTGAGAGTTGATTGCATTTACTTTTGAAGTCAAACCAGTGGAGTTCCAAGGCAGATTTTGGCTCCAACGATTATGATGACTTCACCCTGAAATTAAGTTCCATTAAGGTTCATCCAGGATACCTAAATAAGGTTGCATTTCAACTTGGGTCATCTTTTTCATCAGTCATAGATAGGTCACAGTTAATGTCACAAACGTGTCATAGGTAGTATCATAAGCCACCCATGATAGATATTTCATCAAAACTAAGAGGGAAAAATACAGATTACTTAGAAATAAATTTTCTCCATTTTGGGTTTTAGCTCATCTGATCAACATCTTTTGTTGTTCCCTAGGGTTGAGAGCTTTAAATTTGTCCCTCCATATGAAGGTAAGAAACGAAAAACAAAAACTAATTAATATTGGGTTGCCTCCAATGAGCGCCTTTTGTTAGAGCTAGGTTGGACTTCCTTCAATTCCTTTAGTTCATCATCCGTGGATCTGCCAAGGTGTAGCGCTGCAATGTGGTGTAATGCCTCCTTCATGATATGGCTTAATCCTTTGTCCATTCACCTTAAACTTATCTCCCTTGGAATTCACCATATCTAGATCACTATGTCTTTATTTTTCTTAGGAAGAGCTTGAAGAAAGGGTTGAACAAGAGAACCTTGCCACCTTCTTTAAAGTTATTCTCCATGATATTTTGTCATGCCACAATTACTTGGAATTCTCATAAACTTCAAGTTGCAATTCTTCTAATTTAGCAACCCACAAGTTCCATGTCTTGGTTGATCTTCTTAATTGACCAATACTTCTTGTGCTGCAATTGAGTAAGCAAATGACATGATTTTCTATAGACAAGATAAGATGATAAGGGTTGTACGTAGAGGGGTCTTGTATGGATGCGATCACCCATAAGGCTTCATCAAGTCTAATTCTCCAATTCTTCCTAGATTTTGGTCGCCACCTTCTCTATGAAAATATTTATTTATTGGTTGGAAACTTCAATTTGTCAATTGGTCTGTGGATGATATGGTGTCCTGACTTTATGATTTATCCCATATCAATCGAAAATGTTCTTAGGTTGTCTTTCGAGGAAATGTTTCCCTCCATCGTTAATTATAGCTCGTGGTGTGTCGATCACAGGAAGATGATCTTGTGAAATAGTTTCTGAACCATCCTTGAATCACTAGTCATGATTGCTAGGGCTTCAACCTACATACAGATGTATTCGACAGCCACCAATTTGTACTTTCTTCGACCAAAATTGGGAATGGATCCATGTAATCCATCCCACACAAATTTAATAGCTTTACTTCAAAATTTTCATTTATTGACATTTCATGACGTTAAGATATGTTGTCGCTCATACTAATGGACATCTCGGAAAATTGTGGGCCAATAAAAGCTTGATTGAAGGATCTTGGTTGTAGCCGTCTAAACTCCATCACAACCAACATATGGAAACAAGTATAATTCTTCAATAATACTTGAAATGGCTTCATTAGGGACACATCTTTTAAAAATTCATCGACGCACTTCTTGAACAACATAGGATTCTCCAAATAATAATGCTTTACTTGAAAAAAAAACACCTTTTGTTTTTAAGCGATTTGGGGAGGGAGTACTTTGGCAGCTAAGAAATCAGCAATGTCCTTGTACTAGGGTAGCCATTGGTTTAATAGATCATATGGTTTCTCGTATGGAAAATCCTCAGTGATAAGTTGCGACAATACCTCTGATTCTTCATGTGACACCGTCTATGATGGCAGATGGTTGTGATGGCATCTTTAGTTCAAGAATAAGCCAAGAAAAAGTAGTCTGAAACTAGGTTCTCGGAATCATATTTGTCTCTAATCTCCAGATTGAATACCAAGAGAACTATTATCCACTAAATGAGTCGGGACTTCGCATCTCTCTTCATGAGTAAGGCTCACTACTTGATTATTGGTGTAGATGATTATCTTTGATACTAAAGGATAAGGTTAAAACTTGTCAATGGCAAACACCACAACGATAAGCTCTTTCTCTATCGTGGAATAGTTAAAGTGAGGCAGATCCAAATTCTGATTTGCGTAATAGATAACTAGGTGAGCTTTATCAAACTTCTGCCCTAACACAGAACCACCATATAATCGTTGGCATGACACATAATCTCACGTGCTTTCACAATCGAGGATGAGGGTGGTCTTGATTCTTTCTAAATGCTTCTAAGCAAGATTGATTGAATTTGAACTCCACTTCTACAGCAACTGAGTGAGGGGCTTAATAATCTTTATGAAACTTCTTAACCTATGGGAAAATCCCACGTCGTAAGAAACTCCACAATCCTTTCACATTGATTGATGGAGAAAGCTTTTCAATGACCTTTTCTTTGACTTTATCGATCTCAATCTTGTTCTTCAACATGATATGACCGAGAACTCCACTTTAATATGACATGAAATGGCACTTGTAGCTCTGAATTTAAATTGAAAACAACCTATTCATAGCGTTATTAAACAAGAGGCAAAGGAAGATCCATAAATTAAGATTTTTTTTATAATAATACCTTCATAACATCAAAATTCAAGAAAATTACATCATGAAGCATTGACATGTGGCCGGTACATTGCACAAGACAAAAGGCACCCTCCTATAGATGCATGTGCCATAAGGATAGATAGATGTGTTTTTTTCTTGATCATCCAAGTGAATAGATATCTATAAGAAACATATAAATCCATCTAAATAACAAAAATAGTCATGCATGGCTAATCTTTCAAGCATGTGACTGATAAAAAAGAGATGGAAGTAGGTTTCTTTTAAGTGGGTTTGTTCAATTGTAAAAAATTTATGCACATCCTTTAGCCTATGACAGTCTTGCAGTAGCTAAGTTCACCTTTTCATTAGGTACGAGAATGATGCCACCCCTTTTATGCACCACCTGAAAGCATTAACCTAGTTACTATCTGAAAGGAGATATATTGTAACACCTCAGATTATTAAAATAAATAAAATAAAATAAAATAAAGGGGAGATAGGATAAGATAGGGAAAGATATAGTTGGTTAAGATTAGGAAAATAGTTTGTATTGAAGTCAAATTGTTCTATTTCTTATCAATTTAATATTTCTAGTGCTATGCAAATAAATATTTAAGAGACTCCTAATCATATGGAAGATTATATTTTAAAATTATAAATAAAGTTAGAGTTTCACATTCAAACTCCATCTAGGGATGAAGTCCCTCCCCTATAAATAGGACCCAACCTCTTCTCTCATCTCACAATTTTTCTTTCTCAAACCCAAGGCATCTCCAAATCAAGGCACCAGAAATTCTCTTTATCTCTCTCCCTCTCTCTCCCTCCCTCTTTCTCTTTTTCCTTGGCGGCGCTGGGAGTAGAAAAGGACAACACGGACCGTGTCAACAGGACGTGGGCCGTGTTGTCAAGGAAAAGGAAGAAGACAGATCGTGTCAACAGATCGTGTTTCATCCAAACCGTGGAGCATCGTGAAGACATAGGAAACAAACCGTGTTCGGGGAGGACACAGACTGCATCGCGCTTGCTCGTCTTTGTCGTTTCGTCATCACGGAGAACGAGACCGATATAGATATGTAATTAGGAGGATCAACTTTAGGGTTTCTCATATATGTATAATAGAGTAAAATAATTATTAAAAAGAAATATTGATCTAATGCATAATTGAAAATTGGTAAACCAACCTTAATGACAAAACGGTCCGTGTTACACTAAACACGCTCCGTGCTCTCACCATAAAATGCCCCTACAAGTCGAAACGATAGTGTTCGCGGAACACGCTTGACCCGGTACCCAACACGAGCCATGTCACATCCGACGCGGGCCGTATCCCGGGATGATTGATGTAATGTTCGATTGATTGATTGAACTTGATTGATATATGGTTAATATACTCTCACGCGAACATAGCATTATAGGTAATTGAAAGATAAAAGATGTAAATGTTTGTGGTTGAAATTATGCATGAAGAGGAAGGCCCCGACGGACTTGGAAAATAGACTTTAATTCTATAAGGGTTATTGGTGTTCTCCCAGATGTTATTGAGAACAGGCTTTAATCCTATAAGGGTTATTGGTGTTTTGAGTTATTGAAAAATGGAAGGCTTTAATCCTATAAGGGTTATTGGTGTCCTCAGTTATTGATAGAGAGAGTAGGTTTTAATCCCCTGAGGGTTATCAGTGCTCTCTCTCATGGTTTAATTGTTATTGTTATTTACGGATTTTGGGTTGACCCATGGCCTAGCTACCCATATTGGCCCTGGATCGCTGAAATCTTCATGTACTAATAATTGAAAATGTTTGATTGAAAGTAATTGATTGAAAGTGATCGATAGAAAATGATTGATTGGAAAGGAAAGAAGAAGGATGAATGATGGAACATATTGAATGGCGTTGATTTTCCCAAATGAATTATTGATTATAACTGAAAGAAAGAGGAAAGGTAAAGTGATTGATATCAAAGTTAATGATGATAGTATGATAAAAAATGTTCTCTTTTACTTGTATCTTCATATATGCTTTACCCTATTGAAATATTATCTTTTACATATTGGGCTTCATAGCTCATGGGAGGATTGTCTTCTCTGCATTTTGATCCTGCAGGCAAACAGATAGAATAGATGGTGATTGCACAACGGTAGCATGATGGTATTCGTGATGAGATGGCTTGCACATGACATAGGTCATGGTTATAGATCAAGTATTGGCTTCCGCAATGACATGTTCATAGTGTTGACCAGTGGATTGGTCAAAAGAAAAGTCAAAGAAGTAAGTTGGTAATGTCACCATGTTCACATTCTGTCAGGTGGCGGGATGTGGATTAGGGGGTGTTACATATACGACTCCTGCATCTAACAATTTTAAGACCTCAGACTTGATTGCATCCTTCATGTTCGGAGCCAATTTCTATTGGCCTTTAATGGAAGGCTTATACTATAGGAAAACTGATCTTTAAGGAATGGCAAAATGATCATTAATAGAAAATTTTAGGTCATTAAAGGATATTACCAATCAGATAATACCAATCATTAGAGGCTCCGTCGTTAAAGACAAAAAAAGACCAAGCAAAATATGATGGTCGTCAAAATTAAACAACCTCACGATATTTAGTCGTTAAACATTAATTTAGGATCGATTCAATAATTGCATTATTTTATGACCATTTATCAGTTCATTGTAAATAGTTTCTCGATCATTAAACATCATTAGACATGATTTTTTTCGTTAATACATCCATTTACGAACAACAATAGATAATTTAACAACAATATGATAGTTACTAAAGGCTTTTATGAGCAATGCATGAATTGTCATTAATACTCTAATAAAGACAAAGATAATTATTAAACAGTTGTTCCTTAATTATTGTAATCCTAATCTCTATAGCTACATTTAACTAATTCTATTGTGGAAATAAGAACAAAAAATTAGTCGTTAAAGATACCTAATAGTATCAATGATCAACTAAATATGGTTGTTAGATTGCCGAGCCTAAAAATTAAAAAAATCTAATTTTAATGCAAAATTATGAAATGCACCACAAATCACATTGACAAATAAAAAGAATTATCAAGCTTTCATTGTTCCAATAGTCTTAGAACAAACTTGTATATCCAACATCAAACTTTCACAAAAAAAAGTACAAAAGTCTTTGTTTAGATATCCAATTTTTCATCACATAGATCTCAAAGAATTAAAAAAGAAAACATATATATCTTCAAAATATTGTGCTCATATCTTCATTTCATATCTTCAAAACCTATAAAATATAATAAAAGTGATCAAAACAATAATTTTAAAGCAATATATAATATAAAAAATGTAAACATATGATATAAACTTCATCTAAAATAATGCATATACTCAACTACTTCCAAAAAAAATAGAAAAGTGACCTTGAGGAGTATCCAACTTACCATCACATAATTTTCAAAAAATTGAAAAGACACAGAAATCTCAATCTTCACTTGACATCTTCAAAACCTATAAGATTATTATACAAATAACTAAAATAATACCTTCAAAATGACATATAATAAAAAAAATTATAACTCACATACGAAAAGAAACATATGTCCACCGTGTGTACACATTCAAGTTCAATTAGACAATGTTGCAACAAGTATACTATATCAAAATAAATGAATTTTGTCATTTGAAACAAACTAAAAGCAACATGAAGGATAGTAGCTAGGTATATATCAAATCTAAAGATTATCACAAATAACTTCATACTTATTCAAGTTCCTTCATTTGATTGGATGTTGGAGAAGGTTGAATAATAGATTGCCCACAGAAGCAATGTTGTATTAGTTATTGCATTTTATCATCCATAGAATTTAAGTGATTCTTCAAACACTTGCTTTCCTCTCGAATAATCTTGTTTTGCTCTCGAGTGACACATAACTCATTTATTAATGCAGTCTTTGAAGAACTAGATCCTCTCATATCCTTAATCATTATCCCACCTCCAAAGTTAAACACATGATTGTGTGTGATCCTCTCATATTTTAAGTTTATTTTTTTTTTTGAGAAAATTGGGTGAGAAGGAAGTAAATACTTTCTTTATGAAAAATAAAAAAATATTATTATTATTCTATATTTTGATGCAATTTTTATTAATTATTTTGTGCATACAAAATTATTATTATATATTTAATATATACATTTTTTCTATAATTCAAGTACATGTCCAATAATGTTGGATTTTTTTAATAAATTTTGTTTTTAACTTATTAAAATGAATAAATTAATAATTATCAAAATATATTTAGAAATTTTTGTTGAATAAAAAATTAATAATGTTCATTATTTACATAATGAACATAATAAACTACGAAATTCAAATTCGTGACAAGTATATACATTTTTTGTCACGAAGAAAATAATTATAGTAATAGCTATAAAGTTATTACCACGTAATTGTGGTTACAACTGAATTAATACTCGTGAACGTTGTTATTGTGACTATAAATTATAGCTATAACCACAAACATACAAATGTGATTATTAATTCGTGGCTATAAAACACATTTGTCGTAGTGTGTATTAGTACTTGAAGTTTAGCCTACAAATCAACATCATAATAAGTGCATCATTTTTTTGAAAAAAAATAAGTATATTTAAAAAAAATAAAACTCACATGTCTTTCAATCGTATTGGGCTTAACAAGCGCACTACCCTTTTTGCGCGTCTCAAAAAAAATTGTTGTCACATCTAGTGGGTTGTCATCTTTGCCTACCTTCACAATGAAATTGTAGTATTGAACAATGCCTTATAAATGATTACAATATATCTAAGTTAATAATGTGTAAACATCAATGTTTAACTTATCTCATATAATTTGCTATTGTAGTATTTCTTAACCAACTACTAATCTCTCTTTTGTATTTCATTAGGTACATTTATAATGGCCTCTTGGATAGTCATGTCCTTTACATATTTTACATGCATATCACCCTTCCACTTATTCCACAATTCCTTCGTATGCTTGAAAATATGATATTTATGGATATCAATTGGCTCGTCACTCTTAAATTTGTCCTACAAAATAAAATCATATATTAACAAACTATGATACATAAGTCTAAATAATAATGAAAATTAAATTAAAAAAAAAGAGACATTTAAAACCACAAAAGCTGCCCACGTATGTTCTTTTTCATCTTCTTCGATTTTCTTACATTCATGTACTCGCAATGAACATCATGACAAATTTTCTCAAATGTCTCAAGAATGTCATATGATGATCTCCAATAACTATTTTGTTATAAAATGTTAATTTTAATTTTTCTCATTTGGAAGGTTTGTTACATTTTTGTATTTTTTTTTGCCTCGAACTTTTTTTTCTTCTTTTCAATAACACTTGAATTATTTCATGAAATAATTGATATTAGTAGCATTCAAGCAATTTAATTAAAGTAACAATTAATAAATGGAAACCTAATATGAAAAATTGAACTCACTTGTTTCTATTCTTTTGATTATCCTTCATAATTTCAATAGTTTTAGGTATGGTGATCACTTCATCATTTAATGGATCATCATGTTGCGATGGATCATCATTATGCAATGGATAATCATCTTGCAAAGGATAGTCATTTTGTAAAGGATCATCATCCTCCATTGGTTCATTATCTTGCAAGCACTGTAATTCAAAAGTTGATGGATTAGACAATTCCTTTGATATTCTTCCAGCATAAAGAACATTAGTTCTTTCCCTTGTAGTAGTATTTGATGAAGATGATTTGCACACTCCTAAAATGCTTCAAGTTCTTAATCCTCATCCTCTTCCCCTTTCTAAGGCTCCTGGTGTAATGAATGCTCGTTTGGTTGTCTTTCAATACTTTAAAAGATCATATTGTACCAATAAAAATAATATCACAAATAAACCAATAAATTATTGAATAAAACAACTTCAAATTGCATAAGTAAGAAACTAATTCATAAAGAAATATCTTCATCAACATTTTGTGCAAAATATTTTAGGTTTTCTACTTCATCTAATTATTTGCATAGTTCAAAAGTATCACGAGGTTGTACGTTTCGAACAACAAGACATCTTTTGTTGAAAAGATTTGTAACATAAAATAATTGTGATGCTTGATTGGCTAGTATAAAAGGCTCATTTATTTTTAATAATCGATCCCTATTAACACTTACAATATCATATTCATCTATTTCGACTCATTTACCTTTATCAAATACATCAAACCAATTACATTGAAACATAACTACTCTTTTCTTGTGAGAAATTATAGCTCAATGATTTTGAAATTCATAGTAATCAATACTCTTCTCCATCATTTTCACCAACAATAACCACCCCATAATTTTGAGTTTTCAAACATCTATTATGATCTTCTACACGAAATCGGTATATGTTGATATTGTACCCATTATAATGTGTTACATATTGCGTGGAACCACATGATAATGAGAGAAAATCCTTCATCATTAAAATATCATTTTTTTCAAACGTGTAACATATCAAAAATAGTATAGATTAGAATGCAAACATATAAATATTTTACAATTCTTATTTATTTAATTTAACTTTAAACCAAACAATGAATTGCTTATTTCATTTCACATTAGAAATATGTAAAGAATTAGCAAGTTGAACTTGTTAAAATTCTCTATGATATTAACGACATGTCAGCTACAGTGATAAGGCAAAAAAATTATAAATAAAAAAATATGACAAAATATTAATTACATACTCTAGGAATGGTTGAACATCATTACAATTTCTCAATATATACATATGTGCTTGCTCCATTTCAAATTTCACAAGCATCAAGAACAATTTTTTGTCAGCTCCTAAAACTCTTTTAAATTATTGAAAAAGAGATGACCCTCGATCTGATTTCATGCCACCATCAAAATTTCTCTCAGATTGATTGAATCTTGTGTCCATTTTATTTAAATACCTTGAACATAAAGTCATGCATTCATTTGCAATATATTCCTCTGCAACAGAACCTTCTTGACGAGCTCTATTAGTAATGAGTGATTTCGAAAAATATAACCATCGCTCTATAGGATACATCCATCGATAATGTACTAGTCCAACAATTTTAGTTCACTATCTAAATGGATTGGAAAATGCAACATCAAAAAATGCAAGAGGAAAAATATTTTCCATCTTACATAATGTTATGGGGATTTGGGATTCAATTATTCGAACTCATCCATCTTTGAAACCTTTGCACCAAGAGCATTAAAGAACAAAGATAGCTCAATAAGTGACTCACATGCATATTTGGATAGCAAGCCACATATTGCAAGAGGAAGTAAATATTATAACAAAACATGAACATCATGACTCTTTTATCCAGAATTTTTCTGATACTTTAAGTTGACACATTGAGAAAAAATAGATGAAAATTCATTAGGTACCTTTATTTTTTTTCAAAAAATCACATAACTTGTGTTTTGCTCAAAGGATAAAGTGTAGCATGCAGTTGATAACTTGTATTTATCACCATTTTTTATGAGGTGCAAATTTTGCCTTATGTTCATTGCTTAAAAGTCCAATCGAATTTTGAAGATGTCCTTTGTCTTTCCTTTCACATTCATGATCATCCCAAAGATAATATTGCAAATATTTTTTCTCAAAGTTATGAAGCAACAAAAGAGTCTTCCAATATGGATGGTTAAAGAAGATACTTATCTTATTCCAATTATCCTTCTTATTATCATGTGATACCTTAATTCATTTTATTGGATCTTTTGTTAGTTATAACCCATTAAGATATTGTGTTTTATTATGTATATCCTTATGGGAAAGAACCTTTGGCTCCATCCTTCATTCTTTAGTGTCATCAAAGGACTCTTTGTCACCTCTATCGATGATTAGAGGGCATGAATCATCGATGACCCATATAACATTGTTTCTTTCCATTGACCTAATAGAGAAATTATCTTTGTTGTAATATAAGCATGCCAACTTTTCTTTAGTACTTCATCCAAACAAATTTTCATATGTTGAAAAGTCGTTGATAGTCCATAACAAAGCTGAATCTAACTTAAAATTTCTTTTGGTTATTGCATCAACTCAATACCAAATTTCCACACTCATTCCTCTCTTAAAGATTGATAATCATCAACTTGATGACTATAATCATGTGGGCCTGGTACTAGCATTGATTTAATGAAGTTTTCTTTTTTTCATACACATCCAAGATAGAAAATTGTAAGAAATAAGTATCATGGGCCAAACGCTATATGGAGTATTTGAAATTTCAAATGGTTGAAAACAAAAAGTCCAAGTCGATATTATGAGGCTCAATTTAAAATTATTGATTCAGTTCATCCAATGATTTCCATGCTACTGAATTGGAAGGATGTCTCATTGTTCTATCATCGATTCTTTGATTATGATGTCATCTCATTAGAGAAGTCTTTGTGGACGTAAACAATTTTTTTTTGAGAAAGACATAAACAATTTTTGAAGCCTAGATTTTAGTGAAAAATAACGTAAAACCTTCAATGATAATTTTTTTCCATTTTGATATTTTGTTTCCCCACTATTTGAGTTTGTCCTCCGTTTATTTGTACCACAAAATTTTCAAGTGTTAAAAAGTGTAGGATCTAGATGGCACCAAGAGGGGGGGTGAATTGGTGTATTAAAAATTCTCTAACTATTTCTAAGTTAGTTATCTTAGTGGAAGCATGCAAATACAAATATAAAGAAGAAGAAGAAAAGAGCAATCAAACAAACAGTGGTTTGTTGACGAGGTTCGGCCGAACTCTTGGCGTACGTCCCCGCTCCGGTCTTCTCGAACTCGAGACCTTCGGAGATCACTAAACTCCTTCTTCAAAGGGCGAAGGCTCCCTTACAACTTCTTCTTCTCCTTTCTTTCTCAGAGGATAAGGAGACAACCTCTTACAAGTTCACTCTTGAACTCACACTTCCTTCTATCCTGGATTCGTCACTTGAATGCTCAGAAGGAGGAACTAAGGCCTTTCACTCAAGCTCTCAATAGCTAATTTTTTCCAAAGTTACTTTCCAAGACTCTTGGGATT
>LTAE01009765.1:0-17973 GCA_001647135.1 Pontederia paniculata
TATATATATATATATATATACTCTTATTGTTACATTACATATACAATCTATATAATATTTGTCGAATATAAAATAGTTTTAAAAAATATTTTTAAAACTATAATATGTGACATCGTCTTCAACTTCTCATTATATATATATATATATATAATTTAGAATAAGATATCATCATCGTATGATTAGTTTATTTATAATTAATTCATATATTTCAAATTAATTTAATCTCGGAGTGATAATCAAACACTAAATAATCTTATAGTTAGTCTTTAAACGATGATCCCACGATTAAATGAATTACAAAAATTTTAGTGAATCTCATATCAAATAGATCTAGGTTTGTGTTCAAGAACTGCACTATTGCAGGCACACAGCGGAATTGGTTGGAAGGATGGAGGAAAACCTTGAACCCCACGAACCTCCCGGCCGCCTCCTTAACCCCTCGCCAACCCCACCTTTCCAAACAACACTGCCCTTAACATCCGGATCTTCCACTTTACCTCCATTGATGCGCTCGAATGCTTCACACCCAACGGTTGCTAGGCCTTCTCCTAACCCTTCCCTCTTACCTCCACTGCTATAAGGTAGCTATACCCCAAAAGCAACCTGGTCAAGTGTTGTTCGTGAGCGTAACCAACCTACTCACGCACAAATTCCTCCAAATCAGCTTCGTGCAATTCAGGAAGCTATTACCGATAAGATTGTCATTCCTGCTGAAGAAGTTACGCAGAGATCGCAAGACCTAAAGAGATGCCTTGTGGGACGGTTCATTGGTGGCATTGTTACCCTAGATATCCTCTGTGTTGATCTTCCCCATCTATGGCACCTTATAGCGCCATTACAAATTGTTGACCTGGGTAATTTTTACATTATGTTTATTTTTTATGACATGAATGATCGATTGCAGGTCCTTACTCAGAGTCCGTGCAATATCAAAGGTCACCTACTCAGTGTTTCTCAGACTAAACCTTTCTTCAATCCTCTCGATGACAAGATTACCATGGTACCCATATGGATACAATTACCAGGTTTGCCTTTTGAATTATCTAACAGAGAATTGATTCTTCGCATTGCTGCATACTTTGGTCCTCCACTTTGTCTTTCAAATGAAAATCAGACAATAGGGAGCTATCAGGATAATCGGGTATGTATCGAACTCGATACCGACACTCCTGTCAAGCAAGGGATATGGGTCAGAACGTCAGACGGTGGCAGGCACTTTCAGCGAGATATCTATGAGGGCCTGCCATCGCTTTGTTTCAGATGTGGTCTGCCAGGACACCGGCTGGAATCATGTCCGCGAAGACTGGCAGGAATGTCTGAGGCCTCTAAGACACAGGGAAGGGTTCTCCTCTTTGGTCCTTGGCTCAGGTCTACCTACGGGCTATGTCGTTCTACGACGAATCGCTCACCGGAATTCCCACAGAGAGGAAGATCGCAAACCAGGCGAGGCCGTCATCCGGTCCAACAACCTGAACCGCCAATTAGGTCAAATCGCTTTGCACCTCTCACAATCCCTGATCTCAACCATCCAAATGTAAGTATTGCTCCTCGACCGTGTGATCAAATTCAATCACTAACGGCTACTTTGCAGCAGCACACCTCGGAAAAATCTGGAAGAATTAATGATACGCAACGTGCCTTTGCGTCATCCTCCACCACCTACGGTGGAGATTGCAATCAGGTTGGGATGCACTCTATCAGAGAGGCACGTGTTTCCCACTCATCACCAGTTATGGGCCACTACTCTCATCACCCGGCTTTGGAAAACGCGACTATCATGAAACGTGCCCTTGCGTCATCTTCCACTAATAGCACTTTCAACGGTGGTGATTGTCATCAGACTGTGAGGAGCTCCACCAAAATGATGCGTGTTTCCCACTTATCACCAGGCGAAGGTTACCACACTCATTACGAGACACAAGCTCGATCAAAAGGCTGTGATTCATCACTAGTTTCCAACCAACACCATCGACATACACGTAGCCTTTCTCCATCCGCTCACTCTCTATCTTTCCCCCTGGAGGATTTCCCACCCCTCACTCCTTCCCTTCCTCACTCCCTTGCTTCTCTGGAAAAGCCCTCGCCGATGTCAGTACCTCCCTGCTCCATCCTCTCCCCAGCATATGTTCCTGGACCTCTAGGTAATAGATCATCGAGATCCGCCCCAACCTTACCTCCTCCCTCATCAGATATGAAGAAGAAAGATCATGAAACTGTTGTAGATCAAGCCTTGGAATGTCTCACCGAGGCATATGAAGGAAACAAACAAGATAATATCCAGTCGCCGGTTCTATCTGAGGAAGAACCTGCTGATCTAGATCTTTTGCCTCCTACCCGTCTTGAGAAGAAGAAGTCCCAGCGAAACCGACAACAAGCTCTGCCCCCGATCCCGACTTTCAGGAGCAGGAAAACATCGCAGACTGGAAGTAAGCGAGGTAAGGAAGAGTCCATTGATACTCCCATTAAGTTACTCCACATATCCACTGTGCAGGATCCGGCCCCTTCGAAAGAAGGAGGAGGAGATGCGTATAAATGAAGATTATCTCATGGAACTGTCGAGGGGCGTATAGGAGCAAGGTCAGGGACCACCTCTCGCAGATAGTGGAGCAGCATCAACCTGACATACTGATTCTGCTGGAAACACACACCATCGAGCAGCGCTCGAAAACAATCATCCGCAGATTTGGTCAAGCCTGAAATTACCACTTCCAAGCTGGTATAGGAGCAGCTGGTGGTATAATTATTGTTTGGAAAACACAACAGGTTAAAGTTACTCCAATACTCACTACCCTCCAGGTTATTTTTATAGTGGTTACTGCAGGTAATTTCTCCTTTCTCTTATCTGCTATTTATGCGAGCATAATCCCTCTTCAGCGTAACTCTATATGGCAAACCTTAGGATCAGTATTAGTTAATGATATCCCCTGGGCCCTCATTAGGGATCTAAACTGCATATTACACCAAAATGACAAAAGAGGTGGAATGCCTTTTCGGGACATAAAATCAACTAGATCCCTTAAGGACTTCATAAACATTCAAAGCCTTCTAGATGTACCCCTCACGGATACCCAATTCACATGGAGTAATAATCGTCAAGGTAACGCCAGGATCCTTAGTAGACTGGATAGGTTGCTGGTGAGCCACCACTAGATCACCACATTCCCCTCTTTAACCCTCGCTGCATTACCTAGATGTGCTTCTGATCACTCGCCTCTAATCTTTAACTTCGGACGCAATTCCCCTCGACCTAGAATGTTTAAATATGAACACTTCTGGATGGATTATTCTGAACCCAAAAAATATTGTTAATCGAGAATGGTTAACAGCAAAACCCCACCGGACAATTGAACAGACCCTCCATGCCATTAAGAAGGAAACCCTTCGATGGAATAGAGAAGAACTGGGGAGACTTGAAACAAGAGCATAAGAAGTTTTGGACATAATAACAAATCTAGAACTTAAGGATGAAACTCAGGGACTTACAGACACGAAATTAGGCAAACTTAGGACAGCATATCACCATCATGCAGCATATTTACGTCAAATTAGCATAAAATGGTGGAGTAAATCACGTGTGAATTGGCTAAAAAATGGGGATAGAAACACACGTTTCTTCCACCTCAGTACGATGATTTGGCACAAACAAAATCATATTTCTATCCTACACAATTCAGAAGGAGAGCCAATTACTAATGAGTCAGACATTAGAAAAGAATTTGTTGATCATTATAAGAAACTAAGGAAATACACCCCTGCACAAATCATACCTAACCACGACTGGCTGCACCTTACACCTCTTAATCAATCCTGGTACCCACAGCTAACGGCACCAATTAGTCATCAGGAAGTGAGGGATTGCCTCTGGGAGATGGCTCCGGGGAAGGCCCCAGGACTTGATGGCTACACAGTTGAATTTTATAAAACCAATTGGGACATCATAGCATGGATATAACTAATGCAATAATCAAAGCCTTCACGGACACAGAAAATCCCTATAGAATGGTCTCGCGCAGCTCTAGTCTTCATACCAAAGAAATCTGGACCCAAAAAAAGTAACAGAATATCGACTGATTGCTCTCTGTAATGTCTTATATCGTGTTATGGCTAAAATCTTAGCCAAGAGACTGAAACCCACACTATCTTCCCTCATTGATCAATCTCAATCTACTTTCATTGTTAAACGCTCTAATCAGGACAATATTCTAATTGCTCAGGAATTAGCTCATTCTTTAGGCAAAGGTAGACGTAAATATATGTTAATCAAAGCAGACATTAACAAAGCTTTTGATAATGTCTCTTGGCATGCCATTATCACGTTATTAAGACTTATGAAGTTTCCATCTACTTTTATATCTTGGATTGAATGTTGTATTAGATCTCCTACTTTTAGTTGTATCATAAATGGCACCCCTTCAGAATACATCAAAAGTCATAAGGGAATTAGACAAGGAGATCCCTTATCCCCATATCTTTTCACCCTAATCTCACAAGTCTTTTCTTCACTTCTACTTCAGAAAGAAATATCAGGTACAATCAAACATTTCACATGTAATTCTTTCACTCTAAGCCACTTGTTATACGCGAACGACATGCTTATATGCTTAGCTGCAACAAAATCTAACTGTAAACAGCTGAAGGACACACTTGAGAAATATGGATACCTTACAAATCAATATATAAACCTCCAAAAAATCAGAAATTTATCTACCTCCCAAATTGGTCAGTCATAGAAAGGATCTTATTTGTGGAAACTTGGGAATTAAACTAGGCACCTTTCCTTTTATGTATTTAGGCACCCCAATCTCTCATAAGCACATCTCTAAACAAGATCAGATGTACCTTGTTGATAAAGCCTCTGCTAAGCTAGCGGGATGGAAGAAAAGCTTGCTTAATCAGGCAAGTAAAACTACACTTATAAAGTCTGTTCTTAACACTATGCCTAATTACTCCTTAGCAACAGTCTGTATCTCTTCAGGTATTATTGAATCTCTAGAGAAAATATCCAAGGGCTTTCTTTGGGAATCAAATGGATCCGATAGAAGAGGTGCTCATCTTGTAAATTAGAGTGTAGTTCAACTTCCTAAGAATCAGGGTGGCTTAGGTATTCGAAACATACAACACATAAGAATTTCCTTATTAGCACGCCGTGTAATGGATGTCTTAAACGATGAAAACACTCCCTGGGTAAATCTTGTTAAAGCGAAATATGGGCCTATTCATCCGTGGTTACCTCAACTTTACTCTAGTCATACCTGGAGCTGGAGATTAATCCTAGAAGCAATGGATCAACTCAAATTGGGTTTTAGGAAATTTATTAGTAATGGCACCTCAACTCGGGTAATGTTAGATCCCTGGCTCTTCACAATACCTCTTGCTTATATGCCTACTTATATTAATATGGATATACCCCTTACATCTATGAATGTCTGTGACTTGATGGTTAATAACTCTTGGAACTTAAACATGCTATATGCTTCTTTTGGTAATCTTCTATCTGCAAAAATTGTATCTATTTCTTTACCTACGAATGCTAATGATGACATGTGGATATGGACACTGGATACAAATGGTATTGCCACTACTAAATCTGCCTACAGATTCATTAGACGTCAGCCTTTGCCGACATGGACCACTAGAAATCTTGTTTGGAACAAAGTGTGGAAAATTCCGATACCCCCTAAAATCCATTTCTTTTTATGGAAATTATTGCATGATCGACCGACTAAAGATATGCTTTTGCGCTTTGATTCAACAATTAACACCAATTGCACATTATGTGGACTTGCTGTTGAAACGAATTCCCATTTATTTTTTCATTGTTCGACTTCGATTCAACTATAGAATATGTTTCAACAAAATACGGGTTTCAATTTTCAATATCTCAATAGTTGGGAAAATGGGGACTGGACTTGTGAGGGACAAACACTCCACTCTAAAACAAAACTCTCTCTTCTCTCTCTCTCTTTGCTTACTGCCTATGGGGCATCTGGAATATGCGAAATGATATGTACTTTCGTTCCAAACAGGGGACCGTATCCATGGTTTGGGTGAGAGCTTTGGCCAGTCTAAATGAATATGAAACAACACACATGTCTGAAGCCCCAACCCCCAAAGACTCTAATAGAGTCCGGTGGGAGCCCCCTCCTCAACTTTGGGTTAAATTAAACTCGGACGGTTCCTTCATTGCAACCGGTGAGGTGGGGGGAGCAGGTTATCTGCTCAGATATTCTAATACTCAACTTATTGTTGCAGGGGCATTTTCTCGCAAAGCGGATTCGATACTTGAAATGGAGGCGTGGGGACTATTATAGGGTCTTATTCGATGCAAGCAGCTAGGACTACCAAACATTATTGCAGAAACATATTCAGAATATCTTGTTCAAGTCTTTCAACGACGAAGTAGTTGTCCCTGGAGGATAAGAAGTATCATGCATGACATATTTAACATCACTAATGAATTTTGTAACTTTGACATTAGACATTGTTATCGGCAAGCTAATCGAGCAACTGACTTCTTAGCCACTTTTGGACGTTTGAATAGCGTCAATTATTTTTTGGAGGATGATCCACCGTCGGATCTCCTTAACATTTTGTATCATGACTTATCTTATCCTTAATCAATGATTAACTTTTCCAAAAAAAAATATATCAAATACAACGACACTGTTATGATGGCTAATATCTAATTATATCCTCTCCCAGCCTCATATTTAGTGTTTCGGAATTTTACAAATCCCCTTTATCAATAAATATAAGTTGCAGATATAAATTCTTATATTAGACAACACTTTAGGCCACTATTTCAAATGAAAAAAATAAAAGTACTACTTACTTAATTAAGTAATACCGTACTATTTATTTTATCTGTCGTAAGATATTAGATTTCAAATAGATATAAGAGCTTTTTTTTTAAATAATTTATTATAAGTTGTTAAATCTATCGTATATTTAATATCTTACAATTGATAAGATAAGGAATATGATGTTACCTACTTAAGTAGATAGCACCTATATTCAACACATTCTAAATAGTAATCATAAAAGACGAAAATACTGAGATTCAAGTAATTAAAAAAGTTTTTTGCCTGTTTAATTCTATTTCCTCGTTTTATTCATTTTTCTGACTTTTATCCTAATCATGTAAATTACTATCAAATCACGCTTATGCGTCTATGCATCTATGTAGGATGGGCAGCAAGTAAGTACACGTCTTAAGTACGTCAGACTATATGTATTTTACAAATATCGTTTATTCAAATAGATTTAATATATATTTATAATGGTACGATATAATGGTATTACATGATTATTGTCCTAACAATAAACATATTTGTTAACAAAATAAATTTTAATCATATTAATATTTTTTGTCTATATTTTAGTATTATTATAATAAAATAACTAAATTAAATTATGAAATTAGGCTTAATTCAAAAATAATATAGGCCTATGCTTTTTTTACATCATTAAAAACTATAAATCTGCTCTATTTAACTTGTGTTATCATAAACACAAGTTAGAATATATTAATCAAATCGCTCTGAATTGAGAGATCGAAAGTTAGTAGCTTCGAATTCAAAATTTAGGATCGCTATTTGATCAGAAAATTATTATTTTAATTATTTATCTTAATTTTGAATTAATCAAGTATTAGTAGTATTGAACATCAGAAGCTTCGAGTGGATATAAAAAAATATCTAGAATATACTGCAAAAATCTGTTAAAATTGTAACAAAAGTGACTAAAATCAAATATCACTTTTAAAAAGATTTAATTTTGCAAAAAAAAACACAGAAGAGAAAAAAATTGGCATGTAGGGAAATCCAAAAGGGCAAAAGTGAGAGGTAGCGTTGGTCACGAGTGCAAGCAAACGGATGGGGTTTTGGATCCCTTCTCGGATCCCATCCCATCTCCCACCACTTCATATCAATAATTAAAAAGTAGCAGTCACCAGCAGCAGCAGAGAGCCTGAGACAAGTCAAGCATCTGCTGCTCCTCCTCCTCCTCCCTCCCGGCGGCCGGAGAGACAAGAGAAAGAGAGAGAAATGTCGGACTGGGGGCCGGTGTTGGTGGCGGTGGTGCTGTTTGTGCTGCTGACGCCGGGGCTCCTTTGCCAGATCCCCGGCAGGGGCGGCAGGTTGGTGGAGTTTGGAAGCTTACACACCAGCGGCCTCTCCATCTTCATCCACGCCATCATCTTCTTCGCCCTCATCTCCATCTTCCTCCTCGCCGTCCACGTCCACGTCTACATCGCCGAACAATTAATACACAGGTTTATGTTGGGTCTTTGGCCCAGCAATTAGATTATGAGAGAGAGGTCGTTTTTATTCATACAGGCGTCGAAATTAATAATAAGTTTTATATATTTTGACCAAAGTATTTTTTTAAAAAATAAATACTTTATCTTTCTTTCCCAATGAAGTAATTAGAAGATATCAGTCAATACAAGTTGAGCCAAAAAAATGTTACAATTTGAATCAGGGACGGACCCCATAGTAAAATAAGAAATTAAAAAATTTCGTTGAAATTGTTTGTTTGAAAATTTCTCGAAAAGCTAATTGTAGGTTCTTCTCTCCATCGGAACAATAGAGCCGTTATGATTATTCTTAAACTTGTTGAAGAAATGAAATAGAATCAAGGTCTATCTTTTTTATCAGAGGTTGAATCGATCATCAGAAGAAGAATTAGACCAAAAATTAGGATACATTATGGAAAAAATGAAACTTTCATGTAAGAGAAGCAAATGAAACGTTTTCATAAAAATTCTCGTAGAATTGATATAGTATGGGGGGAGCCTCGGCCTCTTCTAACTTTTTAATATATATAATATATATATATATACCTATATATTAATAATTACAATCAATAAAAAATATTAATAAAATAATAAAATTGTCTAGTTGATTTAATGATTAGGTGATTTTGACTACATCTTAAAGTCTAAGGCCCGTTCCTGATTTAAACGAATAAATTATTTTTTTAAAAGAAATGTTACTTCAATTTCCTCTCTTTAAGATTATTTTCCATATATATTTCAAGTTATCTATCGAACATATATGAAAATATATCTTTTTCTCAACTCTTTAGAAAGAAAATATTTTTTTATTATTTTGTTTTAAACTAATTGAGCGTAAATATTAATTACATTTAAAGATCTATCATTTCATTAAATAGTACATATATCAACGTTTTTTCTATTTTTTATTCGTATAAAAAAATTGAGCAATTTATTTTGACTAAAGTATTTTTTTAGAAAATAAATCCTTTATCTTTTTTCCCAATTGAGAAATTAGAAAATATCAGTCAACAGAAGTTGAGCAAAAAAGTATGCTACAATTTGAAAAAATAAATTGTTCTTTTTTAAAATGTTAATTCAATTTCCTCTCTTTAAGATTATTTTCCGTGTATATTTCAAAGTTATCTATCGAACATCTATGAAAATACATCTCTTTCTCAACTTTTTAGAAAGAAGCTAACTTTTTTTTTTCTTATTATTTTTTTAAACAATTGAGCGTAAACATTGATTACATTTAAAAATCTAACATTTCATTAAATAGTACATATATCTACGATTTTTCTAAAAAAAATTGGATTCAAGGGTAAAAATTTGAGCAAAAATAATGTGATATGGTTAAACATCACCAATTAATCTTCAACTACCACTGCTACTTCTCTGAAACTTAGGGTACTTAAAAGGTAACGATGCCTGAAAAATATAACTTCCACTGCAAGATAGACACATTTCTTGCTAGTCTCATGCAAACAAAATACCTTACCTCTGCATCTATTATCGATATATACATATTTCCGCATATAGATAGAGATGAGCAGACCTGTGACCTCTGCATTTATATATTCCAAGTTACAGATAGAGATGAGTCTGCGATATGACAAGAAACTGTTGTAATGTCACCAGTCGTGATCACTGATCACGACCGTGATGGACCATTATGGTCATTAAGTCGATGACCGTTACATGGTAAGAGACCATTATGGTCATGTGTAACAATCGGAATCGATAACTATAAAAGGGCGTGGAGGGGGACGGAGGATAGCAGACACACATGCCTGAAGCTATCTCCGGATGATCCCCAATCCGCATTCGCGGAATTCATTATTTTTCCTCTGTTTCATCAATTGGTATCAGAGCTTTCGGTTCTTCTTTTTTGGTCGTTGTCGCTGCTGCGCTACCATCTCGGATCCGACGGCACAGCTTCGGCGTCCAACCAGTAGAGGGTGTATGGCAGTTCACCGATGGGCCTCCGGTTAGCCCCGAAAGGCGCAGATCACAGTCCCCAAATCAGATCCGTCAGATTTGAGACTTTGCTTCTCCGGTGCCGATCGGATCGCATCGCTGCACACGTTGGCCGAGGAGGCGTCCTTTATCATCGCCGATGAGTCCCATCGCTGCGAGGCCGAATGCGACTAGCGACTTTTTCGCCAAGGAGGCGTCGGCCGCGAGGCGTAGGCAGAAACGATCCCCTTCGTCGCCGACCGGGTCCATCGACCGGCGGATCACCTCTTCGGCGGTGGGATCCCAATCTAGATTCTCGCCTTCGTCGGAGCTGCGTGATGTCCCACCTGAGCGCGTCGGCCTTCGCTATGGCACCTGCCTCCCAGCACGGCCAGATCTCAATCAACTCTCCACTTCGTCGAGGGACTCGTCGGCAATGATGAAGGAGATCAAGGAGGCGCCGGAAGGCGCGGAGCCGGGCCATGGTCACGTGACGGAGGAAGGAGAAACGGAGGCGTGAGGTACATCGCTGACCATCTCTCTACAGACGGCGCAGAGGAGAAGATGAATAGACAACAGAAACAGCATGAGGAGCAAACCAAAGATGACTGCATGAGCGACAATGGACAGGCAGCTGGTCCTCATGTTGATGAAATCCACCGGCCGATGCTTCCCCGGCAGCTGCAGGATGACTCCAGGGCACAGGAAGGCAAACAGAGCTGTGGCAATGATGGAAGGAGCCCAATCATGCATACCTGATCTTATTTATTATCAGCAAGATGTTAGCTGATGACAAGTGCATTCAAAGCTGACTATGTAGAAGAACAAATATGGAGTAATATATGGGAACAAGGGCGCGATGCAGTGGCTCACTCTTCGACTTGAGCACCGAGAGGTCTGTCTCGAGTTCGAATTTCACCGTGAGACTTATGTGCCCCTTTATTTTCAGTATTTCCTTTCAATGTATTAGGCCATGAGCCTTTTTGTCGATAAAAAAAAATATGGAGTGATATATCATATACGTATGAACATGATTGAAGACGGACAGAGATAGAGATGCTTTTATGCAAAGTGCGCATTGGATTCGGATGCCAATTAACTTGCTTTTTGTAATGCTATTGAGAGGAGGAGGAGGAGGATATGGGGAAGTTTGGCATGCAACAGCAATCAAATCAATCAGTGGAAAGGAATCGAATCCAACTTTAACTTTTTTTTTATACCCAATCAGAGCCTCTGGTAGCAACTGACCAATCCGAAGTCGAGGATCAAGAGAATAAAAAGTATTTTTTTGGTCAAATTAGTGACTCCGGGGTCCGAGTTAACTAGTTTCCGATCCTTCAACTTGGGACACACCTCTACTAATTTACTAATTAGATGTGTCAACCGAACTTGATTTAATCCAACTTTAACTTTTATTTTCCTCTTTGGATTTTTTTTTTCATTTGGATATAGCAAGAAATTTTATATTTTAGGAGTGCTTGCTTGATTTGGTTCAGTGCGTGTGTTATGTCATATTTTGTATTCCTCTGTGGATCAATTTGCACTATTTTGTTCAAACACTACGATCGAAGAACATCCACTATCACCACTCACTTATGACCCCCTTCTTTTCAGATTGTAAAGCACCTTGTACTCTGTTGATTTTTTATTTTCTTTTGCAATCGGAATTATCTTCTTTTTAAGTGCAATTAGGAAGGAAAAAAGTAAATTAGACCTTACTGAAAAAATATTAGTGAAGTCACAGTATGGTTCTGTTTGGTTTTTAAGAAAATATTTTTAAAATAAAATATTTTTTAGAAAAGATAATTTAAAAAAAATATTTTTATGTGCCTGTTATATATCTTGAAGAAAATTATCTTGAAAATGTAAAACAAAATGACTTATGAGAGGAAAATATTCTTCTTAAAAAATACATAATTTTCTTAACATTTTAGCTTTCATTTATTGTTAATGGGTATTTCTTATTGACGAACTATTTTTTAGTTATCAAACATTAGAAAATAATAAAAATATTTTCGATTTTTTTGTGGAGCCTAAAGTTTATATTTTGTAATATATAATGAGTTCATCTATTTTTAGATGTAAACAAACATCACGAGTGTAAATTCAAAAGTGTTCATATTAAATCTTATTTTGCACTCTTCATCATCCATAATATTAGAGCCAATTGAATTTTTTTCCAAATCTTAATAGGATTCATAGGATTATTTTTCTTTGTTAACGGTCCCCAGTTTTTAATCTGGATCAGCTCAGTAAAGTAATTTATTAGTAAGGGTAACATGATGGCCCCTAATTTTTGATAATTTCAAATTGTTTGACAAAATCTCGAATATTCTTTCTTACACTCCTATTTAAGAAGCATTACATCATTGAAACGTTTTGAGAGACTAAAAATTAGTAGTCCCGAGTTCGAACTTCAGAGTCTTTTTTTTCTCAAATACTGGTCATATTCGTTAAACACTGAATTAGTCGAATGTTAATAGTTCTCGAAACCGACGATATTAAATTAAAAAAAATAAATAAATTTCTGTTTCCTTTCATGATTCATCAAAGTCAGCATTAATGGAGGATCATCAATGCTTTCCCACCACCTCAACCTACTGCTCGCATTATTACCCCCAGAAAAAAAAAATCTACTCCTCGGTTTCCTTCCTTAGCAGCAACAGCAGCAGCCTTTCCGTTCCTTACCCCCTCGTTCTTGCGCTCCCTACTTCTCCAGGCTGCCGGCCGGCCGGTGGAGGGCGTTGATTAGGAGCATGGTGGACTGGGCGCCTGTGGTGGTGGGGGTGGTGCTGTTCGTGCTGCTCTCGCCGGGGCTCCTCTTCGAGCTGCCGGGCACTCACCGGCACTTGGAGTTGGGCAGCTTCCGTACCAACGGCAAGGCCGTCGCCGTCCACACGGCCCTCTTCTTCGCCCTCTTCACCATCCTCATCCTCGCCCTCCGCGTCCACATCTACACCGGCTGATATGATCAACTGACAATATATATATATATATATATATATATATATATATAATGTCCCCTTACTGCTTCCTACTGCTAAAGTGTTGCTGTGTGTGTATGGTGTATGTATGCATGCATGCAGTCAAGGATTGAATTTGATATTATGTTACGATGAAGAGTAACTTTCATGCGGTGTTATTTTTTTCAACTTATAAGTAGTTACCTAACAATTTATAAGTATAATTTTTTAATTACCAAACATGTAGATTTTCTAAAATTTACTTATAAGTAGTTTTAACCTACTTATAAGCTTAGCTAAACAGACTTTTAATCATCCCAAATTAAGAAAAGAATATTTCATCGAAAATATTAGAGGGCAACAATTCAATTATAATTGAAAACAGTATCTACTTTTTTCATAAATTAGTAAAAAGTAAACAAATTTCTTCTTCATTGTTTTATCTAGAAGTTTATAAAAAATTTATATGAACAGGAAAACATTTTTAAAACTCGATTATCAATGTTGATAATGAAAAAAAACTTATTAATCCGAGATATTTTTTTTTATGTAGATCTTAGTATTCAGAGATATTTTGAGTAATTTAGTGAGAATCATATTGACGAATTGATATCTATTTGAAGGGTTTCAATTTAGTGAACCAATCAGTTGGTATTTATCAAAATGATGTTTTCGAAATAAAAATATAATATTGTAAATGAGTATATAAGTTTTATACAATAAATGTTAAGCCAATATATAACAAATAGCGATCTCTAGGTAATAAAATCTTCAAAATACATTTTTTAACATAGAAAATCTCTAAAAAAATATTTCTTAACATATAATATTTTCAAGAATAATTTGCTTTTTAAAACTTATTAACGATTTTTTAAATAGTTTAATTAAAATATACTTTCAAGTTTCAATTAAAAATAATAATAATATAAACAATGGAAATTTTTTTCTAGGGGATATGTAGAGAATTATAGTTAAAAGTTGAAGATTCAGAGGAAAATAAAATTAAAAGAGAAAGAAACAGAAAATATTTCAAAAACAAACCTATGAAACACCTTTTCCTCTTTTAACGTGTCATCACCTAAAAAGAGGAGGAAGAGGACGTGTTGCTACCTGAGAGAGAGAAAGAGAGAGAGAGAGAGAGAGAGAGAGAGAGAGAGAGGAGAGAGAGAGATCATGGTGGACTGGGGACCGGTGGTGATAGCGGTGGCACTGTTCGTGTTGCTGACGCCAGGGCTGCTGTTCCAGCTGCCGGCGGGGGGCGGCAGGGTGATCGAGTTTGGAAACATGGAGACGAGCTTGCTGTCCATCTTCGTCCACACCGTCATCTACTTCGCCATCGTCACCGTCCTCATCATCGCCGTCGGCATCCACATCCGCGCCGGCTAACTTTATTCCCATTGTCTTCATTTTTTATTGCATGCATGCTCATCATTCAGTAGCTTATTGTATGTTGCATGCAGGTCTTCTTTTTTTTCTATTTGTTCTGCTGTTCATTATTTAAAAGTCGAATCTGAACAAATGAATTCAATTCGAATACATATTCAGAATCCTTTGCCACATTAAAAATATTGTGCTTGATATATATACATAAGATTCAACATATATGATTCCTTTTGGGACCTTTTTCTTAATTAGAGACAACAAATAGCAGCAAGTGTGTCAAAAGTTGAACTAAAAATTAAGCGTGGACATGGATGCCTATGGCGAGGACGAGGATGGTCATGAGCACGAAGAAGATGACGCTGTGCACCAGAATGGAGATGCCGCTGGTATACATGTTGCCGAACTCCACCACGGTCGTCCTCGCCGGCAGCTGAAACACTAGTCCCGGCGACAGCAGGATGAACAGCGCCACTGCCACGATCACTGGCCCCCAGTCAGGCGATGACATCTCTCTCTCTCTCTCTCTCTCTCTCTCTCTCTCTCTCTCTCAACACTCTCTTCTCAAGTTATTATCCTCTCCTTAGTTCTGAAGATATACTAATGGATGAAGCACTGACCTAAAAGGTTACTTNTCTCTCTCTCTCTCTCTCTCTCTCTCTCTCTCTCTCTCAACACTCTCTTCTCAAGTTATTATCCTCTCCTTAGTTCTGAAGATATACTAATGGATGAAGCACTGACCTAAAAGGTTACTTCCTTACTTTGCTGATTAGTTTTAGTTAATGGAGCATGCTTTAATTAATTAAAGCTAAATTTTAATCATTATCAATATATGGAGGTTTATATGGATGGATGATGCTAGCTATTTTTTTTATCCACTCTAAATCGAGTCTCAGTGTTAAAGATTATCAACGTTTAATTTATTCGGAGTCGAGAATAAAGAAGAGTAAATAAAAATTAAATTGATGATCTCGAAATTTGAGTTTGAAATTATTAGTTCTTCATCTTCCAATTCGAGATACATTTGCTAACTAGATGAATATGCAGTCATATATCGTTCCAAAGGTTATAAACGGACACCGACAAGCAATGGCATAAAATAGGATGATTTTGTGACACCGGGTTCACATACTAAATTATCACTCTTTAACATATAATGAAATAATTATTTCAATAGGTCACTAAAATGTTTTTATTTATGAAAAAAATATGTATCATATTGGTAAGTACAACAAGATAAATTTATCAGTATGTATTATGAATCAGTTAATTAATAGTTTGTCATATTTGGCAGCTAACTTTTTTGTGACCAAGGAAAAAATAAATAAAAGTTGAGTGGAGAAAAAAGTAGACAAAAAAGAGCACTAATCCTATCAAGGAAAAAAGGAAGAAAAAAAAAAAGCTACACATGCAGCTTCCACTCCAAAAAAATAAAATAGAAAGAGATTAGCAAGTGGCTCTCACTTCAATCTCGAATAGCTTTTGCTTTTAAATGGAATTACTTCATTCAAAATAAATGGAATTCTGCTCTCTTGGGGCTCTTCCCTACCAAGCAAAACAAACAACGTTATTTATTGTTGCCGTAGTTTAAATTTGAGATGGACAAAATTTATTCATAATTTGTGAAAGAAAAAGAAAGTCCTTGCAAAGTGCATAAACATCACTCATCTTTAATTCACAATGATTATTATATTTACAAGAAAATGCCTAGATTTTAATTATTGTTTATTAAGATCTAAAAGGTTAGAATAAAAAGCAGGACAATAATAAAAATAAAATTTAAATATGCTATATCAGAATTTTCAATTATTTTATATCTTTCTTAAACAATGAGATTTCTTCACATTAATCTCTTCTTTTGTTAAGACCCAATTCATGAGTGATGAATATGCGTCACTTTTTAAATATTGAATCAAAATTTTCTTATTGTGTGTGAATCAAAGTTTGAGTTTTGGTAAATATTGAATCGATCTGTTAAAAGGATAAGGTCAAATACAAATAGTTTTCTTATTGAAAAGGTCAGTCAACAAGGGTAAATTTGATAAAAAAAAATAGGTTTATTTTTGCTAACATCTTTTTAATTATATTTTTTTACATTTAATTCTAATTATAAATTTAGCAATTTTAGTTTACAAATTTATTTTAATTTGTCAATATAGTTCTTTCGTTATATTTCAACCAAAATTCTATTAAGTTAATTATTTAATAATTATACTATTCTTACCCTTAATTCTTTAATATAATTAAAAAATTATGAAAATAAAAAACAAAGTAAGGATAGAGATATTATTTAATAATATTTTCTTAATAATTATGAAATATGTTGATCAAGTTATTATTTTATTTTTTATAATATTTAAAAGAAGAGTAAAATTATTATTCCATAATTAATAAAAATAAATTTAATAAACTCTGGATGAAGTATAGTGAAAGAATTTAATTGACAGGTCGACATAAGTTTAAAGACTAAAATTAATAGATTTATAATTTAGTATTATATGCAAAAAAAAAATATATTTGAAAAAAATGTTAATGAAAATAATCCTAAAAATTAACTACCTCTAGTACTCAAACCTCACAAATTGAAGTTTTGAAAAATCATATCTCAACTTCTACATATAAACTCAGTCAAACCTCTCACCTCTTCTAAATAGCTCATAAACAGCACTACCTAAAAGCGCCTAAATAAAAAAAGCAACAAAATCATGATAGAATAACTAAATATTTTGCCACACAAATGATTTTTGTATTTTGTTTCCTTTTATTTAATATATATTGTATCATATACACATGGATTTAATAGAGGTGAAACACTCTTTTATGTGTTTCACCGTGAAACACCGGTACATCCATTTTTAAATATCTGATTAGTTATATATATAACTTGCTAAACATGCAATTCATTAATTCATGAATACTTTACAATAATTAGTTACAAATAATCTCTTAATTTTTAAAAGTTGATATTTAACTATATATATATTACTATTTTAAATAAATATATAGATAGATCTTCATGAAAATCTGAGCTAAACTAAATTGATGGTTGACGATGGGCATTATAAACTACTTTAAAACCTCTTTTTTTCTTTTAGATTTTTTTTAAAAACTTCGTATTAAAAAAAATGTAAATTATGATTCATTATATCCGGGAGATCCTCAAGCTAAAAAATAATTTTCCAACTTATATGGCTATATATTAACTAGTCCGGATTAGATTCAATTAAATAGAAGTTCATCTTTAACTATAAAGTAATGTAGATTTAAGCTCTGTTTATTTGAATGAATAAATTGTTACGAAAATGAATTCTTAGGAAAATTAATTTTAAGAAAATAATTCATTTTTATGTGTTTAATTGATGATTTTAAATATACGAGGAATATTTTAGGAATATA
>LTAE01009768.1:0-17966 GCA_001647135.1 Pontederia paniculata
CGACCGTATGTGTTCCACTTATGCTCATATGTCCTCCTCCTCCTGAAACTGGTCGACCGCTTATATCCTTAGGACGCTCACTGCACACTTATGATACTTCATTGATATATATCACGTATGCAGTGGTCGTCCATTCCTTCAGCTCAGGTCGACCGTTGTACTGAACTTGTCTATATCATGTTACAGAAATCAGCTCAAACAAGTTCATTAGTACAGACTGAGTTCACTTACAAATTTGTGATCATTCAAAATATTCTCGGGATCCTAGATTCAACACACTTTGTGCTTTATAAAAATTGCCAAAAATTTCTTTTGTAATATCCGAAAAAAGAAATAAACTTTGGATTATTTTAAATTACAGGGGTTTATGATTGCAAAAGTCATTATAATTATCTCAATAAAATCATAAATGTGAAATTATTATAAGAGTTTTTGGTGATCTCAATAAAAATCATAAATGACAAATCCAATAAAAAAATTTTTATTATCTCAATAAAAAATCATAACTGAAAGTTTTAATAAAGATTTTTTTATTATCGCAATAAAATCATAAGCGAAAATTTATTAAAGATTTTTTTATCATCTCGACAAAACCATAAGGGAGAATCATCAGAAAGAGTTTGTGTTCTTCTTAATAAAAAATTATAAATGAAAAACTCAATAAAGAGTTTTTTTATTATCTAATTAAAAATCAAAAGTGAAAAATGTTAAAAAAGTTTTTGGATATCTCAATAAAAATCATACGCATGAATCATCAAAAAGAATTGTTTGGTCATCTCAATAAAAAAATCATCAAAATTGAAATTACTTTACTTTAATGTAAACTATTCACAATTAGATGAAAAGCTCATATTTAATTATTTTGGTGTTACACATACATTAAATTATTGTTTTATTGCAATCTTTATTTGTATAGGATAGTCACCTTGTATAGCACATTACACATGTTGTAAGATGTATCTAAATATCATATTATATGTGCATGAAAAGAAAAATGATATATAACAACTTAATTTTACAAAAAAAGGATGAAATTAAAAGAAAGTTCCCAAAATTCTTGTCAACGTCCTACCAAACACACACCCTTCAATCTGTAAGGCCAAGACTCTGTGGACACTCACATAATCAGCTGCTTTTGACTCATGCTGCTGACTTGAATGCACATAATTTCTCTATCAGTTCCAGTTCAATGGAAAATAGTTGAATTTTGAAAGGAATAAGGAAATAAAATGATATATATCAAGTGCATTCTATCATGCTATTAATCATAAATATTTTTTTTGCAAAATATCGAGTTTGACTTATCGTATGTATGTAAAATCTAATTGACGAGTAATTCAGAATAAAACAAATTAATAAAAAATAATAAGGTGTCAATAAAAAGAGATGATACAAATTTCCTTTTCATTAAATAAGAATAAAATTATTCATCACTCACAAAAATGGTTATAATAGCTTTTAGAGTGACGATTGAAGAAGCACCATATGTAACTTAGCTCTAAGGTTACGTTTGGGAAATATTATTTTTTTTTTTTCAAAAAAACAAAGATGTTTCGAGCCACAATGTTGTGAGTCATAGGAGTATCCGATGCTATTAATTTTCGACTATTTTGTGTCGTCAGGTCGAACATCTAATTATGATGTGTGACCAATGATTTTTTTTTATATTTAAAGAACTCAAACTCGATACCTCCTTAAAGCCTCATTTGGATCATAGATTACAAGTGGATACGAAGAGTTATTGATGGATGAGTTGAGAAGGATTATTATAACTTCAATTTGTATATTTTATTTTTTTTATAGTATAAAGATTATAGAAAGTTATGACAATCCTTGAAGACACCATATTTTCATTACATCGATTTGGTGGAACTAAATTTATTAAACTTTTTATTCCAAACTTATACTTCGTCTCATTTATTATTTTAAATTAGTTTTCTCATTCTTCTTAATGCACCAAGCAAAGATCTTAGAATTCTTGTACATGGTATATGAAATGTTAATTATCTAATTTACAATTTATTGATACATAAGAATTATTCCTCAATTTAAAAGGATAAAAAAATTTAATAAAATTATTTTTTCTATCAATCTCTTATTTTTTATTCAAATAAAATATTGATTATCTTATATCATTCATTATCATTTATTTTTATCCAAATATAAATTAAAATAATAATTCTTAACTCCTAAATTTTTAATCATCTTCAATCTATCCATCATCATCCATTTATCACTAAACATCCAAACAAAGTCCTTACCATTCCACCCCCAACTTCATTGGTGGCGATACACTTATTTGATGTGGACCCAGATTCATGTAGAATGCAGTAAAGTTCATGTAATAAGTATAGCTTTGTGTTTCAACCAAATATAATTACATTATTCAAGTTACGTGAGATACCCAATCAAATTCATAAATGCGACCATGTTAATCATTCAACACTCCTATCTTGCCGGATCCAGTCTCAAAATTGCTCCTATTCCTATTTTCGTGGTGGTAAAATTATTGTTGTTGTAGTGTCTAATAGAAAATTTGATTCAGACATTTAGTCAGTGTGTCATATATGTCCTGATGATAATGTATAACATGATTCATGGATTTAATGGGCATATCACAACTCAAAGCAGACTACAACATTTATCCTTTCTACATGTCTGCCAGGATTACTATGCAGCACCACTTCTGCTTCATGAAAACGTCCCACTTGACTTCTTAAACTTGAATTTCCAAAAATCAAGATTCATAATAAAAGAAAAAGCATAAGGGTAACTAAAGTTTCTTTCTTCTTTCATAACAGTAATTAAAGTTTATTTCTTAGCCAAACATTAAATATGATTTTAAATGGCGATCCTATGGGAATGAACAAATATAACACCTTGGTTAACAAAAAGGGGCCTCCCTAGGAATACAAACCAAGCCAAGTAACAGTTTGGATGGATGGGGTCTGAAACTCTTATCGAGCCTAGTCTTTGTATTTCATTGCCGACATTTGGAACCCAGGCATGTCGAATGAGGCTGAGAATTTCTCCACTGCTGCCTTCAGCTCCTCAATGTCCTTGTTGTTGACCAGACCTTTGTTAAAATCTTTCAGCAGTTTTCCATGCTCCTTCTGGACGCTCAAGCAAATTGTCACTGCCTGGTGAAGGAACTCGGCAATCTGTTCAAAATCCTTCTCAACCAGACCTCTAGAAGTCATGGCAGGAGCACCTGAGAAGGAAAGAACGCTGTGATTTGCGGAATGCATTTTATAAAAATATGGTTCTAGTTGAGTTTCATGGAGAAAGGCATAAAAACTTTCCACTTACCTAACAGAAAAAAAGATGTAAAGGCAAAGCATATGCCTCGTAGAAGAATATAATTCTCACCTAATTTAAAACAAGTGTCCTAAGAATACCCAACCCAACTAAGCTACCAATGTAAAATTAGGACGACTTGGCTTTTGTATTTTGGAGTTCTACTTTGAAGTACCATTGTGGAAACTGACTCTAAACCATGTCTCATTGGCCCAGTTATTGTTAATGATCATAGTAGTCCGTGATTGCATGTGTTGAAGAGGGATCTAAGTTCAAAAGACATTTAAAAAACTACATTGGATGCGTTGCAATAATAATCCACTTTGTATTAGTTAAGAAAGTAGTGGCTGATTAAGAAAATAGTGGGCAGTTACAACTTGCATGTTCTCCTTTATTAGTTTTTTATAGTTCCAGCTGATGGGTTCCAACTTTATTGGCAGCCTTTCAAAAGTTTGTTTATCAATCTTGTAACTGAAGTTTTATCCACCCACAGGGACTATTTTAATATGGAGGTTTGATTAACTGAAAATGTGATTTAGATTCTTGCACTTTTACTACTAATAACATTTATTTTATTTCATTTTCGTAGTCATATAATCACTTATATTTTCAGCATCAATCATGGTGCTACAAAACTTTTGCTTCTACATAAAATTTCTGGAGTTGCACGTCATAAAGCTAGCAAAATTTAGGGATTTGGTAATTATTTGCTATCTACAAGATTCTTGCACTTTTACTACTAATAACATTTATTTTATTTCATTTTCATAGTCATATAATCACTTATATTTTCAGCATCTATCATGGTGCTATAAAACTTTTGCTTCTACATAAAATTTCTGGAGTTGCACGTCATAAAGCTAGCAAAATTTAGGGATTTGGTAATTATTTGCTATCTACAAGATTCTTTCTAATGCTATATAACAAGCACAGGTAGCCATCAGAAATAACTGCTGATACAACTAATAAACTTACTATAGAAGATTTGAGCAAAAAAAGTTCCAATGAGCATAAAAACTTCCTACGTATCAGCAAGCTTACCAATCCGCACACCTCCAGGAGCCAATGCACTGCTGTCTCCGAAAACAGCATTCTTGTTTACTGTAATGTTGCAGAGATCACAAAGTTTCTCAACTTTATTTCCTGAAATTATTCAGAAGGGAAAAGATGAATACATCATGCAAATAAAAGTGCAGCATGGCACAAAGTACAATCTTTATACCAGTCAATCCAAGTGGACGAAGATCCCAGAGAACAAGATGATTCTCAGTTCCCCCAGTAACCAGTTTGTAGCCCTTGTTCATCAAATAGTTACCAAGGGCGACAGCATTGGCCCTAACCTGCTTCGCATATGCCTTGAATCCAGGTGACATAGTCTGTTTCAAGGCCACTGCCAATGCAGCAATTTGGTGATTGTGAGGGCCACCCTGGAGAGCTGGGAATACTGAAAAGTTAATTTTATCCTCGAAATCATAAACTGCATCCTCAGGTTGTCCTTTCTTCGGAGGCTTAGGACCTTTTTTGTAGAAGATCATGCCAGACCTCGGTCCTCTAAGACTCTTGTGAGTAGTGGTTGTCACAATATCACAGAATTCAAAAGGATTTGCAGCTTCCTACATTAGTAAATATAAACGTTGAGAGACGAATACCATACAATGACACAGCAAAGAAATACTTCTTAAATTCTTCTTTTTAAGAGAGGAAGGATAGCCGCGACGGTACTAAATGGACAAGCATCAACAAAAAGTGAACATAGTCGCCCACAAAAAGGCCAAAATGAATTAATTATCAAGTGCGATTACTAAATGTGATACATTTTTGCAGCAGAAATCACTTAAAAGCAGCTTCAAAGAACAAAAATAATTTTATCTCCAGATATACACTAAAAAGAAGGAACCGAATCTTATCAAATAAAACAAAGAACCCAACCATATATAAGATGTTATGCGAAAATTCATGATCTAGATGCCGAAACTTCAATGAATGTCAAAATTCTGCAGAGATAGATGCAAACCGCATTAAAAAAAACAAGTCTTAGATCATTTAACAAAAGGAATCAAGGGTCTATTGTTGCTTCTGACGTTATATAATTATGCCACAGAGCATAATGAACCATAACAAAATAACCCATTTTTTTTGTGGAGCATAACTATGCAAAGCCGCTCTATCATAGCAACATATAGCGAGTAATTAAGTAGGCATTTTCAGATAACCGCATGCAATGATTACGCGTCCGGGAATTCTCTCTTCCACCAATAAAGATTGAGTTCAATTCCATTTCGTCTATTAACAAACTAAAAGGTACTATATTTCATACTTTTTATATTTTCAAAACAGAAGAAATCTCAATTCTATTCAACAACACACTAGAAGAAAGGCAGTCACATTTTTTGCAAGCTAGTCAAGATCACGTGATGGAGGTTCAAAAGAAGCACAATACTCCATCCCAATACTACAGATATCTAAGGAAAGCACGATATCCAATCCCAATACCATATATATCTAAGGAAAGACATGACAAAACAAAGAGCAAACCTGCGCAGCGACGAGACCGCTGATATGCGCCATGTCGCAGAGCAGCAGCGCACCGCATTTGTCGGCGATGGCCCTAAATCTGGCATAGTCCCAGTCCCTGGGGTAGGCGCTGCCACCGCAGATGATGAGCTTGGGGCGGAAGTCCAACGCCTTCTCCTCGAGTTTGTCGTGGTCGATGTAGCCGGTCTCGGGGCTCACCTTGTAGGGCAGACTCTCGAAGTAGATGGAAGTGGCCGAGATCTTCTTCCCCCCAGAGGTGTAGTAGCCATGGGTGAGGTGACCACCGGATGGGAGGTCGAGCCCCATGATGCGATCGTGGGGGTTGAGCACCGCGGTATAGGCGGCAAAGTTGGCCGGGCTGCCGGAATAAGGCTGGACGTTGACACCCCAGCGCTCGGGGTCGAGACGGTAGGCGGCGAGGGCGCGGGAGCGGCAGAGGTTCTCGATGGCGTCAATGTGCTCGTTGCCGCCGTAGTAGCGGTTGCCGGGCATGCCCTCGGAGTACTTGTTGGTGAGGGCGCTGCCGAGGGCCTCGATGACGGCGAGGGAGGTGAAGTTCTCGGAGGCGATGAGCTCGATGCCGTGCGACTGCCGGTGCTTCTCCTTCTCGATGAGGTCGTGGATCTCCGGATCCACTTCGACGAGCGGGGAGAGGCCCCAGGCGGCAACCGAAGACGGAGGCGGCAGCGGCGGCGGCGGCGGCGACGGCGGGTGGGCAGCGGAGGCGAAGACGGAGAGGAAGAGGAGGAGGAGATTGAGATGTGAGGAAGAAGGGAGAGTGGGAGGAGAGTGGAGGAGGGAGCGGTGGGGGATTTATAATAAGGCGGGGATTGCGGGGGTTGGAGAGCTGAAGGGATTGTAATGTGCACATGATGTGTTTGTCGAAGGGCGTCTGAGGAACGAAGACAAAGCTGATGGAAATTTTGGGTCTATGTTATCCTGTGCGTGTTAATATATAATATATATACATATATGGTAATATGTGTGTATATAATGAAGATACTATTTTTTTACCTTAGTGTACGAGTATTTCTTGGTCCGACGTTGTGATCCGATCGTTCAACGCCCCACCACCGCGATCAAGCAATGTTGCCGTACGATCATTTCAAATATCAACGTCAATGCTCCGCCACAGTGCAGTATCAATGTCCACTTTTATCAAAGAAAATCTATAAATAAAGTTATGTTATATTATCATTTCCTAATATTTTCTGTAGATTTTTACTATTTTATCAATATTTTTTATTTAGTTGTAATAACTATATATAGGTGAAATGCACCATTGGTAATGGTTTTTCACTTCTTAAGTCATCTTTACCTCTAGAGCCGTGATATATTGAAGAAAAGTTTGTTAATTCTCTCATCACATTTTTAACTTTTAATTTTTTTAATTAATAAAAAAATTATTTGAGTAAAATTTTCATTCCCACAACTGGTCGTGGGTCGCAGCAAAAAATAAGAGCCTTTAAAACTTTTTGAGAGATGAGCCTCGGCAAGATTTAGAGGACAGCATCAAAATGTGTTGTGGGTACTAGCAATCTCGAATGCACTGTGTAGCAATTTATTTTAGAATATCCTCCGCATAGACGATGTCTACCACTTGAAAGCCCTTCGGAACTCGTGACCCTTCAAATAAGTGCATACTTGAACTCTCACCAAGCGCCTACGCAAGACACTCGCATAACACGTGACCTATTAAAGGTCCCATCACATTCGTACATATTTTAAATATTATTTTAAATTTAAAATTATCAAAACACAATAAGCAGAAGAGCACACATTAGAAATGAATAAATTTAAATTTGAAAAGATTTTTGTGTATTCTCAAAATACTAGGTATAAAGAGATTGATAGGGAAAAATATTTTTTTTATTTTAACTATCTAATTAAAAGATCGTTATTTGATTCACGTGTTTTTTCTGTCTTTGATCATAAAAGAAAATTGTTCAATTGCAATATAAAAATGTGAGACTCTTAGAATTTTTTTTTTTCGATCGTCACCACATTTTTCAAGACTTCGCCCGACTAGCTGTATCACCCCGAGTTGCATGCTTGACTATGATGGATGAGACTCTCAATAAAAATTATATTTTGCATTCAGAGGAACTCGAACTTGAGTCCTCCTTAAATGAGGTAGAACTATTTACCAATCCATAACTCCACCCCAATTTTCATTTGTCATACTGATAAATTCGTAAAAAATCACATTTATGTATTATTTGAAACTTTATTCAGAGAATATATATATTTATCTTAATTATTCTTTGAAGATTAGATATGTAACACCTCAAAATTTTAAAATAAAATAAAGGGGAATATATGATAAAATAAGAAAATTTATAGTTGGTTAAAGAGTTTGAATTAAAGTCAAATTATTATCAATTAAATATTTCTAATCCTATGTTGATTATTTTTAAAATAATTTTAATCACATGGAAGATTATCTTATAGAATTATAATTACATACAAAGTCAGAATTTTAATTGCACTCAAACTCCATCTAGGGATGAATTCCCTCCCTGTAAATAGGACACAACCCCTCCTCTCATCTCATTATTTTCTTCCTCAAATTCAAGGCATGAGGAGTCCTCCCTCTCTTCTTCCTCCTCTCTCTCCCTCTCCCTCTCTCTTTCTCTCCCTCGGCACCGCANGTTGTCTTAACTAATAGTTGTCCCGACTGACTGTTGTCTTAACTAATTATTGTCCTGACTGATTGTTATCCTGACTGATTGGATGAATCTGGTTGAGGTAGGATTAGTATTCCATCACGTGAACGTAACCTAGTAGATAATTGAAAGATAAAATATGTAATTGATTGTGATTGAAATGAACTTCATGAAGAGGAAGGTCCGGTACACTAGGGATTTATTCCCTCCTGTTTAGGGACTTGTCCCTCCTGATTTGGGGTACGCCCCTCCTGTTATGACCTAATGTCCTCCTGTTAGGGTTTTATGCCCTCATGTTTACTTTATGAGTCTAGGGTTGACTCCATGGCCTAGCTAGCCATCCTAGCGCCAGATCACTGAAATCTTCATGAATTGTAATTGATCATTACTGGTTGAATTAAAAGATGATACTGAGAAGTAACTGGATCTGATTTATTGTACACCAAGAGAGTAAGTGTAACTGACTTGCTACTGAAAATGAAAGTCTAAAAAGAAAGGTTTGGTCTACTCACTTCATGACTCCGGATTATTATTTTTTTTATATGATCTTTACATACTGAGTGTCACAACTCACGGGTTCTACCCTGTGAATTCAATTATGCAGGTGATTTTGATCTTTGATAGGTACTGATGATGGTGCTGATGGTGATGCAACTCGTGGTGGTCTGCTTTGCACATGGCATAGGATCCTGGTTATGTCCTGTTGGTCATCTGATAGAGATGAATATTGTTCTGAGTCCTTACTAGTTATTTGATTAGTCATTGATGTCTAGTAGTTTTGTTGGAACTATGTATTGGATTATTAGTTTTTATATTGTAGAATGATATTTTAGTTTATATTATTATTGTTATCTAATATGACCCTGAGGTTGACCAGTCAAATGGTCAAACCAAAGGTAATGATATGATGTTGTGGCGTCTTCAAAATCAAGATTATTGCCAAATGGCAAAGTCTGATTTTGGGGGCGTTACAAGATACATTTGTGTTTATTTTGGTAGGACCCGAAGATCGCGAAGAAATGACAAAAACACAAGTGTGAAAGCATTAATACAGCCAGCCCGCACTAGAGAATACGATCGTATCAACAAATAGTAAAGGCAATGAAGTCATCCCCAAGAGATTTCAATTGAATCGTACCAGCCTATACGATCGTATTGTGCAACTTGACATGATTACGCCTTGAGGCCCTTGACCATATCCACCAATATGGGTCATACCAAGACAATGTCCCCATCAAGACGGTTGATCAATACGATCATATTGATCCTTATCACACCATATTGATGCATATGTATTGCATTATTTAAATTTTGTCAGGGTTATTTGAGTCATTTGTATTGGAAAAAAAGCTCTAGGAGTTGAAATATAAAAAGGGAGAAATATTGAGTGATGGGAGGCGAAAATGCAGAACGAAAAAGGGGTTAGATAGACATCACATTAATTCTTGCAGATATGGTATAATTTTTGAAGATCTTTTTGCTTTTTAAATTTTTATAATGATCATTTATGTGTTCAAGATGAAATCTATAATATTGTGTTTAATGATGAGTGGCTAGATCATTCATGTCCTAGAGTTAGATGAAGTTTAGAATTTTTGATGAATTTAATTTTGTAATGTTTATGTGATTCGAGTTTTCTACTTGACTATTTGTATTTTTTAAATCTAATTGTGATTAACTAACCATTTGGATCAATCTAGGTTCACAATTAGCGAAAATCACATCGCTGACTAGTAGTCTTATCAAGTGAACTATAAATGCATGTTTTAAAAATATGTTTCATTTGTATGATTTATTTATTATTGTAATCTCCATGCAATTAAACAAAATAAAGCAGGACAAAAAATGTATTCGTGTTGAGTTTAACTGGAATTATATTATTTTGAAAAAAAATAGTGCATGACAACTAATATAAGAGGGCAAGGAGTGTGCAACGTTATAAATTACAACAACTCACTCCCATTTTATGTAAGCTTACTGATATGAGCTTATGAGCAAAGATCCACATTAACATGCTTATATATAAATATGAGTAGAAATGAGCTATATTATAATATAAAGTGGTGCACACACATTTTATCCTTAAGATAAATAACAATGGATCGCATAATAATTTTATTGTAAAAAATTAAGGGTTATTTTCATTTATTCTTTCGAATTATCATGAAAATTCACATATATTCCTAAATTATAAAATCAGACAGAGATAAGTCTAAACGTTTTTCGATTGACCAGTTTTATCCATCAACTTAGTTTTATATTTTTAAACAATATTTTTATTTATTAAATTATTATTTTACCATCGTATTAAAAAATATTCTCTTTGCTTGATGAATGAGAGAGAGAGAGAGAGAGGAGAGAAAGAGTGAGGCGCGAGAGAGATGAGAGTAGAGAGAGAGAAAGAGGAGAGAGAGTATTTTTTTAATACAAGAGTAACATAATAATTTAATAAATAAAAATAATATTTAAAAAATAAAAAATCAGATTAATGGATAAAATTGGGCAATCAAAAAAAGTTTACACATATCTTTGCTTGATTTTATATTTTAGAGGTAGATCTAAAATTTCACGATAGTTCAAGAGGAGTAAATGAAAATAATCCAAAAATTAATTGACTATTATTAAGTAAATTCAATTATGGAACATATTTTTCTGCCTAAAATTTTAATGTCATATTTATTTACAACTTTGTTTAGATTTAATTCTTTTACTTTTATAATTATTTTTCTCATCAATAATAATCTCATCATAAATTTACTATTTGAACTTTTTTGATGTAAGTACAATATTTTTATAACTACGTAAAATCCTATCTGCTTGCAGAATTTGTATTTATTGAATTTGAGCAATGAAGCTTCTTTCAAAATCTTGAAGGTTTTAAGTATGATCCAGATAGGCCTTACAAAGTCAAAAGAAATAACAAAGAGGGTAATATGTTACTTCCTAATAATAATTTATCATATATTTGAATATTACAATGAGAATATTAGATTTGAATTAGTCCAATATCACTCTTCTCAATAATTACAAAAATGTCAAAACTGCTTTAAAAAACTGAAATTAAGATAACTTGCATCACATAGCGAGTGACTTCAGGCGCGGAATGATCGTGTGCGCTTCGTTTTGCTATATTTAGGATAACTAAGATTGCAGCTATCACTCAATGTTCTACATGAGACATGGAACATTGGGTTACCAAGCGTTTGGAGTCAAAACGCCTCCAAACGCAATCTTGGACTTTGTTTGACGACGAGCGTTTCAAAACCAGATGTTTTCCAATTGAGCGTTTGCTGTGAGAAAGCAAATGCTAACTAACCGCATTTAGGGTATCTGTCAAAGAGACCTTAAGTTTAACATGTTGGTCAATAAATTCAACTTAGTTATGATGAAAATATTTTGTTATAGGAATATTTTAATATATTATTATTTCAAAATGGATATCTAAAACATCGTCCAAATATTAAGATATATACATACATATATACATATATATATATATATATATAACAATAATATTGTGATGTTCAATTCTAATAATATTTAATGCTCGAATGATAATAGGAAGATAAATTTTTATTAATAAATAGTTCAAATATACGAAATTCACGAATTACGTTAGTCAATGTATGTATTGTGGTGGGTCATTTTGATGCTCACGTTTAAACTTGTGACCAAGATTATTAATATTAAATTAATAAAATAACTCAAAGATAGATAAGGCATTATATCTAACTTAAATTGAATGATAAAATAGAGTAATTAATTTAATTCAAAAATGTTAATTATGTAAATTACTTAAGAAATAATTATTTAGAATATTAGGTTATATTAACGATCGGACAATAATCATCCTTATAAAAATGAGAATAGTAAAAATTAGATGAACTAAATTGTATTATCAATGAGAGATTAAATGTGATAATATTATAAAATAATTCATAAACATTAAGATCTTAATAATATTCCTATGTACTTGATATTTTTTTATTCTCTTGCCACTGAAATAGAAAGTGGGATATTAGTGGTCACCTACCAACACACTAACATGTCCAATTGACAAACATCATGGGCCCTCCTCCATGGGTATTTTTTATGTTTGCATATAGCCTTTGGTGAATTTTTTAATCATTGGGAGAAACACAAAAGGACCAATAAAAGCAATTCATATTATTATTATTATTATTATTATTATTATTATTATTATTATTATTATTATTATTATTATTATTATTATTATTATTATTATGTAATGCTTAGTTTGAATCCGGCTGTCCCTTTTTTTTATGGTGTCGGTGCAACAAATCTGGATCTAAACTTTTTTGGCAGGCGACGTATGTCATTAATGCATCCACTAGTTATTTCTATAATCAAATTGAAAAAAAAATCATTACTTGATACTAGAGATGAACACGAGCCGAGCCGAACTAGACTAACACTTAAATAGATCAAATTTATTTTAAAAAGTTTAATAAACGAGATATGTCAAAGACCTATAATAGATTTATAAATTAAGTTTTATCTCACTTATTTATTAAATTTAAGAAGCTTGACCTAACTTAATAACTTATTAAGTCATATTTATTTATTAACTAATATATATATTAAATTATATTTATAATATTAAAAATAAAATATTTTATACTTTAGCGTTGTATATATCTAACACACTAAAATTAATAATAATTTCGAATAAAAGTGACTTATTGTACCCTTTCGACATTACACTTGATTTTTTGAATCAAAATTATTAATAATTTTGGCTCATATGCTAAACACTTTTAAGCTTTATAATATATATTAATTACATAAGTTGACCTTATAAGCTAACAAGTTAGACCTAATATAGACGAGTTAAGTCTATTTAAATAAAAAAGTAAAATCTCAATTTCGAACCTGACTTATTTATTTAGAAATACGAGTCGAGCAAGACTTAAATAGACCAAACCACGAGTCGCTCACAAACGACTTGGTTTACTGTCAACCCTACCTAATATTAATTGTAAATTTGTAACGTAAGGATATAACAATTAATATAACCAATGATATAATATGTGTACAAATATTAAGAAAGCGTTTGCTTCATTATCTCTAATTACTTAACAAAAATATTATCAAAATATAATATTTACTTATACAAGTAATTCAAGTGGCTATTTAAATTATCATATTTATTTATATAAATGATTAATAAATAATAGAGTTCAATGGAGGTGTTATACTTATCTTATCAATTGTAAGATATTAAATATACAATAGATCTAGCAACATATAATAAACTATTTAAGAAAGAGAAGATCTCATATCCATCGTATATCTAACATCTTAGTATGGCGTTACCTATTTAAGTAGGTAGTAACTTTATTTTTTCTTAAATAATATACGTACTAAAATACCTTTTATAAGTATTATTAAGTTAAAAATTCTATATTATTAAAAATTAAAATTTATCAACTTAAATTATAAACTCACAACTTAATATATTTAAGTAATTAATATCCTTCAAAATATATTAACAATAAAATAATATTTATAATCAATAATAATAATTAATAACAAAAAATGTTAGTTTAACTAATAATACTTATAAGTAATGTTTAGTGCTATAATTTTATTCACAATATATTAATAGTAATATAATGTAATATAAATATTATTTAAATAATATTTATTATAGAAATTAATTTATTATTATAGTATATTATTATTTATATTATTATTATTATTATTATTTATATTATTATTATATGATGATTTATTTATTGTGTTATGTTTTATTTATGAAAGATTTAGAAGAGCAAATATAAAAATTAAATATAAATAAAATTATTATTTTCATGATAATCTAGATAGACATCCTCCTTTTAAATAATTAGGATTGTTATTTCATTGACAATTTATATTATTAGATAATTCAAATTATTTACAAATTAAAAATAAATAACTATAATAATTTGATGAACTTAGATATTTTTAAATTTATATTATCAATAATTTAGAAATATTATCGGAAGATAAGTGTATCGAGTATCATAACTAAGGATGCAGGTCACTTGATATGCTAATTGATTGGCCATATATATGTGATATATGGTGAGTGTACGTGTTGCAAAACATGTATAGCGATGTCGTTTTCAACTTTTTCATTACTTATTCTTTAAATATATATAATTGATTAATCATGTAGCAACACTAATACACAAGTAAGTGGTAGTAGTAGGTGCACCAACAAGAAGAAAAATGACACACAACAACTTAACTTTAGGTAAAAATAAATTCAACCCGCTTATAAAATTGACAAAGAAAAGGATATAATTAAAAAGGAAGTTCCAAATTCTTGTCAACATACTATCAAACACAAACGTTCTCGACCTTGACTCGATTGCACAAATACAAATAACTAAAAATAAATTAATAATTATTTAGTTCAACTAATAAATGAGGCTAATTTTTAAATGAAAAATGAGTTCGAATGTTGAAAATGTCATTTTTGGAAAAAAAATTGATAGCCTCTAAGCAATTAGTTGGTATCGTGCATGATTATCAATTATACATGTCCTCAATCCATGTATTGATATGTGGAGACACATTCATGTAGGCTCTAGGTTAGGTTCATGTTCATCATCATGTTATCCATTCAAATTTAATTAGAAAAAAAGGAAATAAAAATAGTCGAAATTAATTACAAAACCTTTTCGTTTCCCCTATTACTATTTTGGGCCTCACAATAAAAGAGGCCCATTTGGCCCAACCGTTCCTTGGAGACCTCAGTCACTATCGACGACCCGACACACCAAACACGCCCCAAATCCAACGTTCCAAAACCAGCCATGTCCCTCAAGGTTCCAATCATTGCCGTCCATCCACCTATGCGCTTGCTATAAGTACGTCCTCGAGTTCCCTTCACCGTCGTCGTCTCGCCTCCTCCTCTGCAACCTCTCACCTCCAAATCTCGCAAGGTCCGTAAAAATGGCGCTCTTGGTGGAGAAGACGTCGTCCGGCCGCGAGTACAAGGTGAAGGACATGTCTCAGGCCGACTTCGGTCGCCTGGAGATCGAGCTCGCCGAGGTCGAGATGCCCGGCCTCATGGCCTGCCGCGCCGAGTTCGGCCCGTCGCGCCCCTTCGCCGGCGCCCGCATCTCCGGATCCCTCCACATGACTATCCAGACCGCCGTTCTCATCGAGACCCTCACCGCCCTCGGCGCCGAGGTCCGCTGGTGCTCCTGCAACATCTTCTCCACCCAGGACCACGCCGCCGCCGCTATTGCCCGAGACTCCGCGGCCGTTTTCGCCTGGAAGGGCGAGACGCTCCAGGAGTACTGGTGGTGTACGGAACGCTGCCTCGACTGGGGCCCGTCCGGCGGTCCCGACCTCATCGTCGACGACGGTGGCGACGCCACTCTCCTCATCCACGAGGGTGTCAAGGCCGAGGAGGAGTATGAGAAGACTGGCAAGTTCCCGGATCCGGCTTCCACTGACAACGCCGAGTTCAAGATCGTGCTCGAGATCATCCGCGAGGGCCTCAAGGTCGACCCCAAGAAGTACCACAAGATGAAGGAAAGACTTGTTGGCGTCTCTGAGGAGACCACTACTGGCGTCAAGCGCCTGTACCAGATGCAAGACAGTGGCGCCCTTCTCTTCCCCGCCATTAATGTCAATGACTCCGTCACCAAGAGCAAGGTATAAAGATCCAACCTTTTCTTCAGATCCCATGTTCTTTTGCTTATCTTAGATCGATATTTGTGTTAAAGTTCTCAGCTTTTAATGTTTAGATCTAGGTTGTTGCGATAGTTTCGGAACTATTTTTCGCCTAGTTTTCATCATGTTGTGCATTTATCAAAACTCTCGTATGAGATCTGGATCTCTGGTGATTGCTGCTGTTTTTTCCACAGTGGATGTCGTGTTGTGTTTCAACTGTTAATCTTTGAGGTGATTATTGGATTACAAGATATGTGTAATCTGACTTATGTTGTGTTTTGAGTATCATATCATTATTTTAGTTGCTTTTAAGAACTGAGCTTTATGCACGTAGTTTATTTTGTCATTCGTTGTCCTAGGTCATGATTTGAATTTATTATTCTGATTTCAAACTTATGGTTTTGAAAAAAATGTATCTGATCTCAGATCTATTCATTTTTTTTATTTATGTCATGGCTTCAAGTTACCTATTTTTATCGTGATCTTTGCAACAAGTAACAAATTAAAAATTGCTCTGCTTCTATGAACTCAGATCATCAGTATTTTAGAGTCTTCTAGCTCCACGGCATTATTGCTTATCATCTGTGTTTGGATCTGAGATCTGAGTTTAATATGATTAATGTCAATGTGTTGTTTCTCTTTTGTTGATTAATATGAATTTGCTAACTCAGTCTTTACTTACTGATAACAGTTCGACAACCTGTACGGTTGCCGTCACTCTCTCCCTGATGGTCTCATGAGGGCTACTGATGTTATGATCGCTGGTAAGGTAGCTGTTGTCTGTGGTTATGGTGATGTTGGCAAGGGCTGTGCCTCTGCTCTCAAGCAAGCCGGTGCTCGTGTCGTCGTTACTGAGATCGACCCCATCTGTGCCCTCCAAGCCATGATGGAGGGTCTCCCTGTCCTCACCTTGGAGGATGTTGTTTCCGAGGCTGATATCTTCGTGACAACCACCGGAAACAAGGACATCATTATGGTTGATCACATGAAGAAGATGAAGAACAATGCCATCGTGTGCAACATTGGCCACTTTGACAATGAGATCGACATGCTCGGACTGGAAACCTACCCCGGTGTGAAGCGCATAACCATTAAGCCCCAGACTGATCGCTGGGTGTTCCCTGAGACTGGCAGCGGTATCATTGTTCTTGCTGAGGGCCGTCTCATGAACCTCGGCTGTGCCACCGGCCATCCCAGCTTTGTCATGTCCTGCTCCTTCACCAACCAGGTAAAAGAATAAGTTGTTATATGCTTCAAATCAATTTCTAATGCGACTTGTTACTGACTGTTTATCTTGCAGGTGATCGCACAGCTCGAGTTGTGGAATGAAAGGAAGTCGGGCAAATATGAGAAGAAGGTGTACGTCCTGCCCAAGCACTTGGACGAGAAGGTGGCCGCCCTCCATCTTGGCAAACTGGGAGCTAAGCTCACCAAGCTCACGCCTTCTCAAGCTGATTACATCAGTGTTCCGATTGAGGGTCCTTACAAGCCTGCTCACTACAGGTATTAGAGGGTGTCCTGATTAGAGTATGATTATAATTGGCGAGACGAGAACTAAGATATCCAGAGCAGTTGTATTGCATTTTTTGCTTGTTTCCTATTGTCATCTCCCTTTCCATTGCTGTTTTTAGTTAGACAACTTATCATGTTAGTAATTTGATGAGCCATGCTGAATGAGGCATGTTTGGATTGAAATAATATTTTGTCGAGAGAAAGTGGTGTATTTGGCTCTTTGTTGAGCATCATTTTGCAAGTAAACAGTTTTACATCTAC
>LTAE01009769.1:0-11361 GCA_001647135.1 Pontederia paniculata
ATAGAAGAAGATCTCTCACAGGTTATATTTTTACCATTGGTGATTTTGCTGTTAGTTGGAAAGCTATTTTGCAGGACTCAATAGCATTATCCACCACTGAAGCAGAATATATGGTTGTTACTGAATCTTTAAAGGAAGTCATCTGGTTGAGACGATTAGTTGGAGAATTCAACATGAATGAGGAAGCTACTAGCATATACTGTGATAGTCAAAGTGCAATACATCTTACAAAAGATCAGATGCATCATGAAAGGACTAAACATATTGATGTGAGATATCATTTTGTTCGTGATATAGTGCAAAAGAAAGATGTTCAAGTTCAGAAGATCAGCACTCATGACAACCCTACAACCATGATGACAAAGAGCTTACCTATAGCCAAGTTCGAATTCTGCTCGAACTTGATTGACATCTCACGAAGAGGAAGTTAGGCCCATCAGAGCCATTTGGCAAAGGAGGATATGATGAGTTTTCTTTTTTATTTTTTAAGAGTTATGTACAATTCAAGTCAAGGTGGAGATTTGGTGTTGTGCCTTGAATTATTATACCTTGTACTCAAAATTGAAAAAAAAATGAGAGGAAAAAAAAGGAATCTGTGACGGTAGCGGAGAACTTGGGCCGTTAGTGAAAACTTTATAGTGGCGGTATGGACCCTTATAAATATGTGCTAGAGTTTTATGATGTAATTTTCTTCTTCTGCCTTAGTGAAAATTCTTTGGTGGCGGCCTCCTTTGTCCGTGGATGTTTTCCTCTTGTTCACATTGATCAAGAGAATTTTATCGCATTAAAAAATTATGTGTCAATCTTTCTTTCTCATTTTTATTCATTATTTTGATTCTTGGTCGATCCCTCGCCCTATATATTTCCAACAACACTCGTTGGAGACCATTCTGTCACATGACGAAACGATCTTATGGGATTGTTCATTATATTATCGATTCTCCAAGAACTTCTAGACCAAGTAGATGAGTCTCACTTTCAATCCATACCCTATCGTTATCTATCTTCTAATCTTTAATCAATAATTCCTTGACGTGAATGCTCGCATGGTCTCTACGAATTCCGGTCTTAATGTGAAGCCTCTCCTGGTCGCGTGGATATTTGAATTTGCAAGTGCTAGTTTCACATTTTAGTCTACAATTGTTGAATGACTCGTGTCCAAGTACTGTTTGCATCTTTTATAATATCTCTTTTAACAAAAGGTGATTGAATACGACGCTAATTTGATATAATTTGAAATTCAGAATATAACTGATCATAAGTGAAAATTTTGTAATAATTTATATTCATAAAATTACTTTACCATTATTTGGATAGAGGTAATTGAATCTTTGTGAAGAGAAAACATAAATCTAACAAATTCAATATATACAAAATTTAAATAAAAGTATAACATTAGAGGTTTTTATTTATTAGCTAATTAGTTCTTGATATAAACATAAATATTTAATTTTTGGGTAAAATAACCTTATCTACTAAAGAGTTAGACGGGTGAGACATAAGAATTGCTAGGCAGAATATAGGAAAGAAATGAGAGTTGTGCACCTTTAATGTTGCGGACTTATAACACAATAAATTACGCAGAATTTTCAGATAAAAAAATTTATTATATTTTTTCTTTATCTCAATACTATATTTTTTTGAGCTAAAAGTAGTTGTAATTTAGTCTATATGTTACACGTTCTTTAATCCTTGTATATAATACAAAATATTTTGATAGAAGAATTTATTTAAAAATATAACTATACATAAAAAACAAGCGAGTTCAATGAATAGGCAGGACGGTCATCTAGATGTTAAACATGATCCACTCGTACCTTGCATATAGTTATAATTATATTTTAACACAAAGTCAGTAAATCTTGTGGACTACCTGCACCTTGATTATACCTTATTTCTTCTCTATACTAAACTTAGAGTTATTTCTGACGTACCCCTTCAATTATATTTTTTTCTTATTTAATGCTAAATTGTAAATTTACAAAATTAGGTCTCTAAATTTATTTTGAATTATCAATCAAATCATTCCGTCGTATTTCTTTCAAAATTTTGTTACTTTTAATAATAATAAAATATCATTTTAGCCTTCGCTTTTAACTATAATAAAACACAGTCATTTATTATGAATATTATTTGTACGCTTATTTTATTTTTAATATGTTTATTATATTAAGATAATAAGAGTAGAATTAATATTTCATAGTTATTAAAATAATTAAGTTAACAAAATTTTGGATAGAATCTAAATGACTTAGTTAATAAATTAGGATATGTTCGGGACTAAAATCTATAAATTGTTTTAGATTAGATAGGAAAATAATTATAGTTAAAAGGATATTAGAGAAAAATACCCTTAATTTATTGCTAAAATATGACAATAATTAACACACCAATGTAACTTAATTTGTGATTTTAGATTTAGATAAAAAAAAACCCTACTCAATATCCATGTAATAAGCACACCACACTTTCGTTTTCTTCATAAATATAACAATAATAACTTGTTAACTAATTAATTTGATGCTTAATAATTATTAATTTGAAACAACCTACATGGATAGACTTGAACAAGATTGTCAAGATCGCGATCTTGATCGTAAGATCGCATGATCTTACGATCCTACCAAGGGAAATCGATCTCGATCTTAAATAAAAGATCGAATTCGTAGGATCGGTAGGATCGTAAGATCAAGATCGTAAGATCGGTAAGATCATAAGATCGGTAAGATCATAAGATCCTACCGATCCTACTATATTAGTTTATTTTTTTTCTTTTTTTTCACACTTCCTTTTAAAAGAAATAAATGTTATATTGATAATATATTAACTTAAAAAATATTTTTAGAGCATATATATATATATATATATATATATATAATATGTATGTATGTATGTATGTATGTATGTATATGAATCTATGATTGATATTAATTTTTTCTCTCTTATAGATTTTATTGTAAGTCATTACATTTACCAATATTTAATAAGATATGTAATACGGTGCTACCTACTTAAGTAGGTAGCATCTCTATTAATCCCATATATATATATATACATCTTTAAATAATATGAATTATAGTCTTAATATTTTACATTATATTTACAAAACTTTATTTTTGAGCATATAAAGTTTTTAAAGTGATAAAAACTAATAATAAATGTAAAATATATATTAAAATATATTTAATAAATCATTGAATATATATATATATATGTTAATACATATTTATTTTAAAAATATTTTTTACTTATAGGTAGGATCTTACGATCCTCGATCCGATCTTATGATTTTCGATCCTATCACCCCCTTTCGATCTTATGTAAGATCTCGATCTTGACAACCTTAAACTTGAACACACGATCGTATACGCGAAAAGTTTCGCAAGATATATTTGTTTCCTACCCCCATGTCCTCATCATTTCTACTTTTTTTTCTATATTTTCTATTATATATAATCCATCTATTGAACCACCCAACTATAACGTGACATTATTAAAGTTTTTCATCACTTAAATGATTCAGGTAAAAAACTGAGTTAAATTAGAGTTATATTTTGCTCTTTGGAAAATTTCATACATAGAAACTGTAGGAGGATGCTACACATAAGTTCATGATCACCTCCGTGTTTTGTCCATGTGGGACTGACCCACACGAATTTAAAAAGCGTCTTGAATGATAAGAAAGAATACTACATATAAGTCCATGACCACCTTCGTGTTTTGTCCATTTAGGACTAACTTTAATTCTCATCATCGTCTTTAGGCCTTACAGAAACATTAATATTTGATTACTTTGATTGAAATATTTTTAAAATAAAATGATAGTTTGAAACAGAGTTTATATGGATTAATAGTTGGAAGGAGATTCGATATCATGCGCCCACTTGTTTGGGTCTGAGATCCTTTCACGGCTCTTATTTTATTGTTTGATTGCACACGTCCTTTGACTAAGTACTATTTGATATACTTTCTTTCTCACTACATCAAACTTTCAATCGGAAAGTTTCCTTCTTCTTTTGAAAGAAGTTATAACTATTTTCTCCTTTCACACACTTTTCAGTATAGAACATCAAAAGTTGACAAAAAAAAACTTCAATATGTTTAGCTCATTCGCCAAACATATTTTTAGGAGAATCACCTTTTTAATTTTTTTTATATTTAACTTTTTTTCATTTTTTTATCAAACAATATAAATACATCATTAACGACGACATGCACATGGATCCATGATCCAAGATTAGAATATTGCATTGTCATTATGGTATATAAAGATTTCTTACCTTTCTCTCCTTGCAACTTGCTTTTATTTTCTGTTTGTTCAGTTCTGCTTTTTTTTCTATGCTACTATTTTTTTTAATATCGGGGGGTCCCGGAAACGTAAATAAGAAAGGTCATTGAGTTATATAATTTATAAAAAAATGAAATAAACAAATAATTGATTATCTTGAGCCAGGTATTATCTTCGCGAAGTTAAATTTCTGTAAAAGGTAATTTGATTAGAATCGGAAACTGAATTTTTAGCTTTACAATTTAAAAGATTGAGGCATGTTATTTGGAAAATGTTATGGTCCACATGAAATTATTAATTTCGAATTCAATTTTTAAAATTGTCAATAAAAAATATCATTTTATTTTTTACTTTTATTCAAAATATTCAAAATAATAATAATAATAAATCTAATCTAAATATCATTTGAGTTAATTTAAATATCAATTGAGTTAATTTTTATTATCTATTTAAAATATTGACATATATTATTAAACCATGGGCATGGGCATGGGCATGGGCATGGGCATGGGCATGGGGTGACGTGTTCAGCAACTTATCGTTGACGAAACAAATTTATATGGATCGAAAAAAAAACAATTTAGAAAAAATTACCAACATATATAGAAAGCATACAACACCTCCAAATGTAAGAGTGACGTTTCGGAGGAGTCTTTATAGTATGAGTTCGTTGACCAGCGCAATCCATCTTGATGTCGAATTCCTACAAAGGTTTCTCTCTCTACATATACCAATACTTGTAAATTTATCTCTCCTACGCGCTATTCAATCCTTGAACGCCATATTGACGAAGTGATGAAGGTGGTGTCATGGAGTCCCTCTTCCTCTCTTGCGCACGCCCTCATCCTCTCACTCTCCCTGGCAGCAGTCATGTCTGCGCTGCTTCGCTGCTCGGTTGCCGCCGGAGTTTCTGATGGGAAAGCTCTTCTGTCCATCAAGTCAATGGTCTCCGATCCCAGCGGTGCCTTGACGTCCTGGAATAGCTCGCAGCACTACTGCAAGTGGTATGGCGTCACCTGCGGCGGGCAAAGGCACCCAGACAGGGTACAGGTCCTCAACTTAATCTCTGCCAACCTGTCCGGTGAGATACCACCGCAGATCGCCAACCTTACCTTCCTCCGGATCCTCGCACTCTCTGGCAACGCCTTCGGCGGCCGCATTCCGCCGGAGCTCGGCAAGCTGTCCAGGCTCGAGTACTTGGACCTGAGCATCAACAACATCCATGGGGACATACCCATCGCTCTGACTCACTGTTCCAAGCTCAGGCACCTTGACCTGAGGGTCAACCTCCTCACAGGAGTTATCCCCGAGGATATTGGCTTGTTAAAGGAGATGGTGACGCTCAACCTTGCCGTGAACAATCTCACTGGTAGCATCCCGGCTTCCATAGGCAACATGACAAACCTCAAGACGCTTGTCCTTCGAGAAAACCAGCTACAAGGAAGCATACCCGAGACATTTGGTAAGCTGTCAAGCTTGATAATGATTCAGTTGTATAACAACAATTTAACAGGTAGCGTTCCTTCCTCCCTCTACAATATATCTTCCCTCATAGTATTGGCAATGGGGCAGAATTCGTTGGAGGGAAGTCTTCCTGCAGACATGTTTGACACCCTTCCAAACATTGAGCTAGTACTTTTATTCAATAACCGTTTTCATGGGATGATTCCTCCATCCTTGACCAATGCATCCAAGTTATTGTGGTTCGAGATCTCCAACTGTTCCTTTAGTGGAACTATACCCTCGAAGATAGGAAATCTGCCTTATCTCACTTTTTTGTCCCTCGACGACAACCAACTTGAAGCCAGCAAGGACAGCCACTGGGAGTTCCTCACCTCTTTGACGAATTGCAGCAATCTGGAGTCCTTGTCATTGCAAAGAAACATGCTTGGAGGCTCATTGCCAGCTTCTATATCTAATATGTCCTCCAATTTACAGCACTTACTAATGGGGGGGAACCAAATCAGCGGTGTCATTCCATCTGGAGTTGGAAATCTTTTTAATCTTACTGAGCTAGATTTAAGTAATAACCAGCTCAGTGGTGTCATTCCTGACACTATCGGTGGTCTTGCAGGCCTGCACTTATTGGATCTATCAAGTAACAACCTCTCAGGCCGAATTCCATATTCCATTGGCAACCTCACCAACCTTAATGGTCTATTCTTACAAATGAACAACATCACTGGAAGCATGCCTGAGAGTATTAGGAATTGCAAGACCTTGCAGGGGCTCGACGTGTCCCAGAATAAGATCACGGGTGCCATTCCCAGGGAGGTCCTAAGTCTTCCTTCATTGTCCATAGGACTTAATCTATCGAATAACCTCTTCAATGGATCCTTGCCCATGGAAGTTGGCAACCTCAGAGGTCTCAACAACTTCGATGTTTCATATAACAAGCTCTCAGGCGAAATACCTGGCACATTTGCTTCTTGCCTGAGCTTGGAGTATCTGTATCTCCAACATAACATCTTACAAGGGACAATTCCTTCGTCTCTGGGTGATCTAAAAGGTCTTCGGAAGTTCGATGTTTCCCATAACAATTTGTCTGGACGCATTCCAGAATTCCTGGAAAATCTGGATGGCTTGCAAAATCTACACCTGTCGTTCAATGAGTTTGAGGGTGAAGTACCAGATGATGGGATTTTCAGAAACTCCAGCGCGATCGATCTTGTGGGAAACAGAAACTTATGTGGGGGCAGTCCTGAATTTCATTTGCCTATGTGCTACATGCAACCTCAAATAAGGAAGCATCATTCAATTGCCATCAAGGTAGTCGTTCCAATTCTCAGTGGTGCAGTGCTTCTAATAATAATCTCGACCATATATATTTCCCTGATCAGGATGAAGAAACTGAAGCAAAGTTCTTTCTCGTTATCCTCTATTGCTGAGAAATTTGTACGAGTTTCTTATGACGAACTCCTAAGGGCTACAGACAGGTTTTCGACATTTAATTTAATCGGAAAAGGAAGTTTTGGAACAGTGTACGAGGGAATTTTGAGTGGAAGTGTTGTTGCTGTCAAGGTTTTAGACCTGCAAAGAATTGGAGCTTCAGAGAGCTTCATGGCTGAATGTGAAGTTTTGCGTAGCACTCGGCACCGCAATCTTGTTCCGATCATCACTGCATGTTCAAGTATAGATTCTAGGGGCAATGATTTCAAAGCTTTAGTACTGAAGTACATGCCTAATCGGAGTCTGGACAATTGGTTGCATCAAACAGGGCTGGAGACCTCTGCAACAAAGACCTTAAACTTTATTCAGAGATTGAACATCGCAATTGACGTTGCTCTCGCGCTGGATTATCTTCATGAACATGGTTCTGTGCCAATTGTCCATTGTGATGTGAAACCTAGCAATGTTTTACTTGATGAAGACATGATTGCGCATGTGAGCGACTTCGGAATTGCAAGGTTTCTCCAAGACAAAAGCTCAATGATGCGTGGCAACTCAGAATCTTTAGCCATAAGAGGAACTATTGGATATGTTGCTCCAGGTAAGTCATCATGTTTAACTTGTTATCTTCTGCATAGTTGTATATTATGCACCTGTTCTAGATAGATACTTTTCTTTCTTAATCTTTTTATGTGAAGATAACTTCAAAAGAACTGTTTTGTTGAATTTTCATAGCTGGCAAATCTTTCATACAATTGATCAATATATCCTTACTCTTGTATGTCAATACATTTCAGAATATGGAATCAATGGTCAAATCTCTACCAACGGAGATGTTTACAGTTATGGAATTCTTTTGCTAGAACTATTTACAGGGAGGAAACCAACTGATGACATGTTTAAAGATGGTGAAAGCCTTCCTAACTACGTTAAGATGACCCCTCCAGCACTGGTGCACAACATTGTGGATCCACATATGTCACTGATGGAGGAGAACAGCGAAGCACAGATAAGTGCAGAATATGTAAACAATTACATGACAACAGTACATGAACGTATTATTTCAGTTCTTCACATAGGACTTGCTTGCTCCAAGGAAGATCCGAGGGATCGGATGACGATGTCGGATGTCATCAAACAACTTCATGAAATTAGGAATATGCTTCTTAGGCATCAATCACACTATCACAAGGACTGATACAATTGAAAATGGATCCGAAAATTCATCTCTTCTTTTCTTCCAAAGTGTTCTTATTTTCTCCTACTGAAACAAAAATCCTTTTCTTATTCACACATACACACACATTATATATATCGGGAATGAAAAGCAATGCTCCTTTTGCAGATAATACCTGGCTATTGAAAGCTTTAGCATATATATATAAATATATATATATATATATATATATATATTATAATATATATATATTATAATTCCAAATTGCATACCTTACTCTTTTCTTTAATGCCTGAACAATCGGACTTAATTCATTTTCTTTTGATGAATATTAGCAATGTTGCAATTGTTGGGTATACTCTCAAACTAGAATGTTATTGTTGCTGAACTTTTTGTTGAAGACAAGAGAAAAAAAAGATAAACACAATCACTCAAAAATCTAGTATGCATCACTTTTCAATTAACAATTTACTGAAGAAATTATCATATCTAAACTACATGGGTGTGGCTACTATAAACATTTATGTATCAATAGTTCAACACTTGTTGTTATACCTTGAATTATTATACCATGTACTCAAAATTGTGAAAAAAAAAGAGAATTTGTAGTGGTAGCAGAGGACTTGGGTCGTTAGGCCCAAGCTCGTAGCCCGACAATGATTCCCATGGGGGGTGCGGAGGGCGAAACCCCCCGCGGTATGGACCCTTATAAATAAGGGTTAGAGTTATATGATGTACTCTTCTTTTTCGATATAGTGAAAACTTTTTGGTGGCGACCTCCTTTGCCCGTGAATATTTTCCTCTTGTTCACATTGGTCAAGAGGATTTTACCACGCCGTGTGTCAATCTTTCTTTTTTGTTTTTATTCGTTATTTCAATTCTTGATTGATCCCTCGACCTATATTCTCAACAACTTCTTTAAAGACATGACACAAAGGTGAAAGCTATGTATTTACTATGTACAAATCAAATGTGAATGTACTATTCACATCAGATGCGTGAGACAATTCAACTCAAGAAGTTTCAAATTTGAATCGTGTCGAGTCATCGAGTTGAGTCATTCATTTTTCGAATTTCATTTTTTTCATATATTTAATTTTTTTTATAAATAGTAATATATTTTAAAATAAATATAATATTGATAAAATAAATAAAATTATTGATAAATGTTTTAAATTAATAACATATAAGAAGATTAGTACTCATTAAATATTATCATATTAATACTATAATTTGGAATTATCCGAATCAAGCTTTGAGTTATCGATTATCAAACATTTAACCTATTATCTAACACAAAAGTTATTGGGTCAAGGTTATGTTTGACATATATTAGCGGTTCATAGCAATTAATGATTAGCGATTAGCAGTAGCGAGTTAATTATTAAATTTAATAAAAATATTTGGCAAATACAACATTTGAAAAATTGATGAGTTATTTGGTTAGCATATTAAGTTATGAGTTACTTAAATTTAATATCATCGGTGAGCTATAAATTTTAAGACTTCAAATATATAGTCGAGATCTATTAATAAATAATGGACAACAAAGTCTTGATTCTCTAGACCCTCGATCATGATGTTGAAACTATGTGTTTACGTTTGACATCAACTTCTGAAATTTATTTGATAATAAGATTAGTAAAGATTGCATAATTTTTAATTCCTTTATTAATCTTGAATTATGGTGGAGAATCCATTAAGAGTATGCATATCAAACACAATAAGAAAAGTCACAATATGTGCTTAATTTATTAAAATCATACGCAGTAACATATATGGATCTTAGGAGACATTTCTCTAAAGGTCATTTTTATAGATTATAATGTAAGATTAAATTATCTAGGCTCATTAAATTGTCTTGTTTACTTGCGACGGGCAATGAGCAATTTGGATTACTTAGGCAATCTAGATTGCCTCTAAATGACAATCTACATTGCCTATAAAAATATAGACAATATACATTACCATTTTAGACACAATCTCATCTATTTTATTTATCATTTTTGTCCACCCCAAAAATCCCGAGTGTGTTTGGTTCATACTTTATAATATTGATAGAAATGTTTGAATTCCTAAGAATCTATTTCATGTTAATCATATTCCTTGAAAAGTTGGATTATGGTGTTTAATTTAGTCCGTTTGGTAGAGTAAAAGAAAAAATATATTTGCTTTAAACATAAACATTAACTCAGTAATGTTAAATTGACATAAGTATTTGAGAGAATGAGATTCCTAAAGATCATAGGAATCTCATTTCGACGGGAATGTTATATTACTAAGTATATTCCTAAATATGACATAACCAAACAAATGAATCTAAAATTCTCATAAAAATTCTTTGGAATCCTTAAATAATATAGTGATCCAAACACACTCGCTATTAAATAAATTTTATCTTCTTTTTCTTTCACAGTCGTCTTTTCCCATTAACTTTTTCTTTGAGTTCAGCTTCGAGGTATGTTTTCCTCGTATCACCTCAGTGGACTTTACAGAACAAACATGATTATGATCTTCACAAGAAGTATTGTTGTCCTTTTTTGTTCGGACGTGAACATTTTTTAGGTGATATATTGTCTTCTTTTATTCTGGTTGTCAATCATTTTATGTGTGTTGGAATTGGCAAATTGGGTAGCGCATGATATGCAAATTTTTTTAGGCGTCGGTCACAAGATTTATTGTTTGAAAATCTTCTTTTCTCTCTGCCGAACACTTATATTTTTTAGGTTAATGTTTAGTTCAAAAAGAATACATCACTATTTTTTTAGGTCAATGTTTAGTTAAAAAAATACATCACTATTTTTTTTTTGGAATCAGAGAGAAGATTTTTATAAATTTTATTTATGGATATCCTTGTATTTTATAAATATATTGTAATTTTTTTATAAAAAAATGTTACTATACATTATTACCCATATACAGTCTTATGATTGTTTTTGTCACTTGTCAATTTATATATAATTATCAAGTTACAATGTTTCTTCTCAATATATATATATATATATAT